>SEYY01000552.1:0-25000 GCA_009176605.1 Armadillidium nasatum
GACTGTGTGGGGCATTCAGAAGAGCATTGTTCATGTAAAAGCGACTGCATAGTGTGACACAATAATACAACGGATAGAAAAAGACTGGAGAGAGTTAGTAAGAAGAGGATAGTTGATAAGACGAAAATCACTAGATTCCACTTTTTCAGCGAGAACTGTGTGAGTGAAACCACCCAACATGTTTGAATCATGCTCCATATACACGGATGAACAACTCCCTCCCGCCTATAAAGAGCAAGCAATAAATTGATTTGAAGAAATTTCAGAGGGATCTCAGTACACAGAGCCACTTAAAAGCTTGCTTAGAAAGATAAATAATGTTATCCTTCCAAGAAAGATCACGAGAAAAAGAAACATCAAGAATATTAAGGACAGATAAGGATTTGAGTTGTGTGTGTTTGAAGACGTCATAGTTGTTTGGAATATTATGTCGACTTGAAAGATGGAAGAACTGAGGTTTTAAGGCATTACAGACAACCACGTAGAGTCATCGGCATAGAAATGAATTAGCGATTAAGCAGTATAAAGAAGGCCAATAATGAAAATCAGAAAAAAAGTTGAGGATAGAAGAGATCCTTGAGGAACATCATTATTAATAGATTTAAATGATCAATGGTAGCCGTTGCAGTACAACCAAGAGAGAGCTGTTATATTACGACTAGAAAGGATATCTCAGATAGATAGATGACAAAAGAGGGAAGTTTGGAAATCAAAGCTTTATGCCAGACTCTATCGAAGTCTTTTTTAATGTCTAGAGCCACAACAATAGATTTACCAAAATGTCGTATAGCAGAGGACCAAGAGTCGAAGAGAAAGGGAAAGATCGCTAATAAGGCGTTCCTTACAAAATACGACACTCACTCATTGCACCTATCAAAATAAATTCATTTGATATTTCTTTATTTGAATTCATCAAATAAAAAAATTAAAGTAAATATAAGAACAGGAAACAACGTGCTACTCATATACAATTGAAGGAGGAGCCTGGTAGAGATAAGGTTAAAGAGTAAAAATTGAAATTTGGCAACCCTTTCGACTTTTTATTTAAATCAAATTCTAATAGGTAAATTATTAAATGTATTAGAAGTGCAGTATAATACTGTACGTAATATATACGTATATTATATATATATATATATATATATATATATATATATATATATATATATATATATATATATATATATATATATATATATATATATATATATATATATATATATATATATATATATATATATATATATATATATATATATATATATATATATATATATAAAATTAGTTTTATTTTTCTCCAAACTCTACTGACTATCCCAAATTCCTTTGACTATCTTAACTTCAAAATAAAGGACATCTTCTCTTTTTCTGAAATCATCAGTTTAGGTAATTTCAATTTTCAATGTTTACCACAAGTAATGACTTTCTTAAAGTTCTTAAAATATATGCGGTAAACTTACCTTCCATATCTCTATCCCAAATAACATTGCGCAGATCGCCTTCTAAACCTTTTCTTAACTTTTATTCCTTCTTTTATGCTGTAAAATTCTATCCTCCTCTGGGTTCTTCTGACCACCTTCTAAGCTTTTGTATCCTCTTCAGTCTCTACAAGTTTCCCACTGGTGGAACCCCCGCTTATTGCGAGGAAACGTTTGTGGCAAGTCGGTGTGACTTCCGATCTTACTTTGATTTCCAATGGAATGATTGTTGCTTCCGACGGAGAGATTCTTCAGAATGTGCTGATTGCATAACCGAAGTGCTTTTCTCTGTCATGGAGGCCTGCATTCTATATTACTTCCCTTCAATTAAATAAAAATTTTTTTTTTTTTTGCATAAACTTGAATAGTCATTCACTAAATTTTGTTTCTTAACATACAACAATGATTCTGTGACATGTATGACTACATAAACTTGCTTGAAAAAATATACTTTCAATGAACAAAGGTTATTTAGATTTGATTTTATTGCAAATGAAAGGATTCGAATCCGAATCCTGAACCTTCAAATCCGAATCCAAATCCAGCAAGTTTTAGAATTCTCGAATCCGAGTCCATGAAAAAATCTTCGAAACCGTATTCGAATTCACCTATCACTGATGCGGCGAACAGTAAGCAATGAAAGGCAATCAATGAAAAAATATATCAACTGTCGAATGAATCCGACAGAACTGACACATGTACGGTAGGTCTTTTGATTTTTAATATTTAATGACTGTGCGTGTTTCGTGTGACATTTGCAGTGACGAGAAAGGGTACTCTTCTGGGAACAGTTGTGCCTCCGGCCGAATGACCAAATCTGCCATCCTAGATGTACGAAGCATACTCCGCACAATAGCAAACAACAACCACCTCATTAAGAACTAACAACTGGAGTATCATGAAGAAATTTTCAAGACGCCTCATAAAATCCAGCATCTAAAAATTTCCTTTAGAAAAAGAAATAATGAGATACTTCCAAGAAAGCTCACAGGAAAAAGAAACACCAAAAACAATATAGACAAACGAAGATTTGAGTCACGTGTTTTCGAATATCATAGTTGTGTGAAGGACTGTCGAGTAGAAAGATGAAGGAACTAAGTTTTTGAAGTAATGAAAACAACCATATTTTCTCTGTTCCAATTAAAATTCGAAAGTTCATGGGTTAGTGGCTTCATCAGCATAAGAGTGGATAGCTGATGATTTAATAATGAGGTTATTAATGAAAAGTAGAAAAACAGTGGGGGTAGAACAGAAGCCATGAGAATCATCAGTATTAATGAATCTGAAGGATAAACGGTGGCCGTCTACAATAGTTACTAGAACGACAAGAAATGAAATCAGAAAGCATGATAAGATACCGAAATATGGAAGTTTAGAAATCAAAGCTTTGTAATAGACCCTACCGTAGGCTTTAGATATGGCTAGAGCCACAGCAAAATATTTACAGAAGTGCAGAAAACCAAGAACCAGAGTGAAGAGAAAAAATATTACCGATAGAGTGTTTCTTACAAAGTACATACTGGTGATCCAGATATAAGATTAGAAGATTCGAGATGTCTAAATCTTTCTATTAATGGTAGATTCGAAAACTTTAAAAAGAACAAAGTGTAGCGTGAAAGGAAGATAGTTAGAAGGTTGAGACATGTCCCTTATTTTCGGGACAGGATGAATTTGTAATGTTTCCAGCAGGAAGGTAAGGTCGTAATTGAAAGACAGAGATGAAAGTATACTAAGTCAAGGTGCAAACTCGGAAGCACAAGTTTTGAGAACTACAGGCAAGAGATAAGAAAAAACGTCTATAAGATCAATGATAGACATAAATGAGCTGGAAGGAGTTGGAGAAAGAGAAATAGCACCGGAATCATCTATGGTGGAATTAGAGTCTAAGGTTTGAGAGAAGAGATGAGCTTAAGGAAAAGGCTAACAGCAGTTGTGATGTTGGAAGACATTTGAGAAGAAAATGAGTAAAAATCAAAGTTGACAATTTTAGCAAAATGTCAGAGAAAGTGAGAGTAATTGGAACCAGAAAGATCACTATTTTCTTACGGAGAAAAGAATTTTTAGTGTTGCGGAAGAACAGATTCTGCAAATTTCCAGGATTAAATATACATGAGTTTCTTGAATTTGAAGACGAAGGTAATTTCTGAAGGCATCATTCCTGCAGCGAACAACACGAGAACCAAGGTTTGTTGTTTTAGTTGAAGGGAAAGAATATGGAATGTACAAATCCATACCAGTGAGATCATTAAATTTATGAGCTCTGCGCAGTCTGATGGATCTCGCCCACAGAAGCAATAATAATTTACAGGGAAATCAAATAATTATGACTAAGTTTGATCAGTTTATTACACGGAAATGTCATACACGTTTTCTCACAGCATAGTATACGAGAGTCTTTCTTGCGGAAGACTTAAAAGAGGTAGAAAAGGATAAAAGATTAGAGGGTGATCGAAGAAACTCAGAAATGGAATGCCTTTAACAGTATATGGAAGAGAATTACAAATTAAGGAAAGGTCAAGAATTTCGGACACAATTAAAGGTGATCTGGGATACCATTAAAGAGATGTACCATCTGTTCAAGGTTATTTTGGATATATAAAGAGAAGGCAGGTTCACCGGCTGTATCTTAAGAACTAGAAGAAAGTCACTGGTGGTGGTGAAATTACTTAAAATTTGATTTCAGAAAAAAAAATTTAAAAAAAAAAAAAAAAAAAAAAAAAAAAAAAAAAAAAAAAAAAAAAAATATATATATATATATATATATATATATATTATATATATATATATAATATATATATATATATATATATATATATATATATATATATATATATATATATATATATATATATATATATATATATATATAATATATATATATATATATATATATATATATATATATATATATATATATATATATATATATATATGTATATATATAATTACTCTTTCCCCCTCAAAAAATTAAATGAATATTTAATGTTAAAAGTATTAAAAATCATTTTATTTATTTATTTGAAAATAGCTTTCTCAGTTATTATGAAAAACAATGGATTAGGCAATATCCCTCTCTATCGCCGCTACATGGATGACTGTTTCGTAGTTTTCATGGAGAAGTTGGCTCATGTTTCTACACTATATGAATGTGAGGCACAACAGCATGAGTTTCACCATGCAAGAAGTTAATAAGTTCATATCTTTTCTACATGTATATGTTACGCATAATAACATATTTAAAACATGTTTACAGAAAACCTACTTCTACCCTTCTTGCTACAAACTATTTTAGCAATATACTCTTCGAGTTCATTCTATCAGATCTAACATGTAGGAATCTTTAGAGCATTTAAAATTTGCTCCGATTGACATTTGTACCATACAGAGATGGAATTTACTAAAATACTTTTCCATTTTAATTTATTCCCAAAGTTCCAAGTGGAAAAAGTATTAATGAGTTTCTCATTAATATCTTCAGACCCACTCTTCATTTTCATACTGTACCTAAACAAAAAAATAAACCTAAAACTTCCGTATATAGGATCACTTACATCCCAACTTAGTAGAAAGTTTCTTACTGTACTTGAAGCTACATTCCACCCAATGCAGTTTATTTTTTAAATTATAACTTTCTTTCATACTTTCTTCAACCACAAGGAATCTCTCCCAATGCTTCTCAGATCTTCATTAATGTATTTATTTAAGTGTGCCAGCTGTAATGCAGCTTCTGTAAGCCAAACTGGTCTACAATTAAAAGTGAGGATTGATAAGTTTAAAGGAATTTACTTCGTATATTGTGCATTAAATGATGAGTATGTGGAAACCTTTAGTATCAACTTTAACCTTTCAAATTATTATATATATATATATATATATAATATATATATATATATATATATATATATATATATATATATATATATATAATATATATATATATATATATATATATATATATATATATATATATATATATATATATATATATATATATATATAAACACGCTGTGGCTGTAAGGTTTATTGCACGCAAACGTACACTGCCTGAATTTTCTGTGTACTATAAATATAGATTTACATTACAAATTTGCTCAATTAAATGCAGTACAAATTTACAGATTTCTTTTAAAAAAAAAAATTAAAAAAAAAATCTATGTAATATGGCATAAAAAAAATACATACTTAATGTACTCTCACAAGTTGGCAAAGTTTCTTTTGTTGATTCTGAACTTCCAACAATTTGTACTGACAATTTTCGAAAATCTGAATTACCAGATTTATTCGCTATTTTATGGAGATAAGCACAAACTTCTTCCAAAGTAATGGTTGGTATTATAGGAAGCTGAAAAGATGATAGTTTTTAAGTGCAAAAAATAAGTACTATTAAATAATGAAATGTTTTAAAAGCAATTTTACTATAAAGAACACTTTTGTATTACTTAAATTTACGAGTCTACAATGGAACCAATATATCTAACCTGTTGGTCAAACCTTGAGAACAAATATTTTTCAGATATAATTTCACCCCAATTTCGGTCCATCTCCTCTTTCAGGGTTATGTCCACCGTCAGCTTAAAATTTTTTAACGTTTCTCTCAAACTTTCCATTTCTTCAGTAGAAATATTCTTCAAATTTTCCGTGAAAAGTTTTAGAAAAGCCTCCATCCTCTCATGAACGTAAGTACAGCTATATATATATATATATATATATATATATATATATATATATATATATATATATATATATATATATATATATATATATATATATATATATATATATATATATATATATATATATATATATATATATATATATATATATATATATCGTGGTTTGTGTTATGGTGAGAATAAATCTAAGGCTCAAGTACGTTAGAGTGTACAAGGTTGGAAGCACACATTATAAACTCAAAAAATGACTTAAAAACCATTACTTTCCCCTCCCTCCTTAATCTTTAAGCTCTGGTATCTAATTTTTTAAACCACCTATATATATATATATATATATATATATATATATATATATATATATATATATATATATATATATATATATATATATATATATATATATATATATATATATATATATATTGTCAATTTTGTATTTGAAATTAACACTGAAAAATGCTTAACTGGTTTGCATTTTCATTAAACACTAATATTTTCAATACTTTTACTAAAATATGCAACTGGTAAGAAAGTAAGATGTTACCTTCTAGTAGTCACCAAAATATGAGAAGAAAAAAAAAAGTTTTTCAACCAATTTTTAAAGGTATAAGATATTGGCTATTACTCCCAGTGACACCATAAATTAAGGTTATTTAGAAAATAAAATTTACGTAGATATTTCAAATCTTCATTTTCAGAATGTTTTAGATACTTTGTTAAATATTGGAATTTTATAAATGTGACGACTATTAGAACGAACTTTTTGTGCTCTGTTGTAAATGTTAATAAATGTAACAAGGACACGTTGGAAGCATTAGTTATCCATATATAAAGTCATTGTATATCAAATAAAATGTAATTAATAATATAATGTAATGCACTTAATTAGTCTTGGAATACTGCCAAAGTTTCTACACTAATACCAGTCGAGACTAAACACATCAAATTACAATAAACAAAGATAAAATTTTTAATACTTTTTAATATCTCATCGCATTTTAATCATTAAAAACAATCATTATTCAAAACCCCAATAAGGGGACGAGACATATATATATATATATATATATATATATATATATATATATATATATATATATATATATATATATATATATATATATATATATAATATATATATATATATATATATATATATATATATATATATATACCTGTATTTATCAGCTTGAGAATTGACAGTAATAGAGATTCCTAAAATTCCATAAGTATTCCTATTTGTACAATAAACATGATATCCTAATTGGTCCTTGGTCCTTAATGTGTCAAACACAGGCTCATCCATTGCCATCTGATAAAATTAAAAAAAAAATTAAAATTAGATCTATTTATAATAAAGGTGCAAAAAGAAATGTCGATAATACAATTATTCTTCTATCTCACAGAAGAATCAGAATACCATCTTTTACTAATAAACTAAACTACTAAATCCATTTAATACAAGCACATAAAACGTCCTATATAGATTAACTTATAATATTAACGCATCCGAAGGCGTTGAAAACACCAACGCTCAGCTAAAACCGACATACTAAGCGTTCGATGCGCTCTTATATATGAAACAATGTATTTATTTAACTGGCGTTAAGAGTGGCTTCAGAACTGCTGAGTTTTAAGCACTCCAATGTAATAGGCTTAAGCCCTTGGTTGTTCTTAGTGCCTTCAGAACATCTCACCAACTCAGTTGCTTGCTCCGTAAAGGGGTTATGTTCGCATTTGTATGAATAATGCATCGCATGAATCTCCTTATAGTATCGCCAATTACAATATACATAACTCTTCTTAAACTATTGGTATGGGCAAAAAACTTTTGATGCAAAATCAATCCTGATACTAAAAACAATAATTTAATAAAACTGGCATTGGGATTTTTAGTTATTACTATTCTTCTAATATTGGGACTTTAGTTACGATTTTTGTTTTTTTAAAAGGGTTGATTTTTTGAATTCGGTATCTGAAAGTTAAGAGGGTTGATACTGGTATCTGTTAAATTGATAAATTTTATATCAGTTCTCTATATTGATTAAATTCTACAAATATCAGCAAAAACTACCGAAACCAGATGTTATAATAAAACTAGCATCGAGACTTTGCTAACAGCAATTTTGTAGATAATTTTTCGGAATTGACTAAGTTAGGGGGTTAGAATCGGCAAAATTGTTATGTATCGGTATTCGACACTGGAGAAATTCTGTAAGATTGATATCAGTAAAAGTACCGAAAACAAACAATATTGTCATGAATTTGAAATCGCTTTAGTTTGATCTTGGGAATATATATATATATATATATATATATATATATATATATATATATATATATATATATATATATATATATATATATATATATATATATATATATATTATATATAATAATATTATTTTTATATCCGCATCAGCATATGCAATTGAATATCAGCAACCGCATCCGCCTCCGCGGATAGTAAAAAATTATAAGTAAATTATGAGTTCAGCTGAATCATGTTTGTCAGATGTGATACCACTTGTTTCAACATTGAAAGTTGTGTTAACAAATGTTATTAAGTCTAAGGGAGTTTCAAGGATGACTGAAACATTAATGAAGGAGATGAACGACAGATTTGAAAACCTGGAAAATGATGATGCTTATACAATTGCAACCTTTTTAGATCCTAGGTACAAAAAAAAATTTTTTAAACCACTTGTTTCTCAGAATGTTAAAATCAAAATTAGGATGCTTATGCGATGAAATGATATAGACACAGCTAAAATAGCGCCTTTCAATAAAAGCAAAAGCTCTCAGACACAAAAGAAACAAAATCTGTTAGCTTAAGCATTGCTAAATCAATGAAAGATCTTCTAGCTTCCAGCAGCGATGAAGAATCACAGTCAGAAGTGTCAAAGGATACAATATCGATTATTGAAAATTATCTGAAACTCCCACGTTTGGAGGCAGATAAAGACCAACTGGTTTGGTGGAGAGATAATTGCAAAAGTTTCCCTTTTCTTGCTGAGCTGGCAAGGACTTATTTAGCATGTCCTTCAACTAGTGTTGCTAGTGAGCGTCTTTTCAGTGGAGCAGGCCTCATTTACGACGAAAAGCGAACCAAACTTTCACCTGAAAGAGCCCAAAAGCTTTTATTTCTAAAAAATAACTTACCAATTATTAACTTCAAATGGAATATGTGAAACTGTGAAGTGTGAAGGTAATACTGAATTACTGGATATATATATATATATATATATATATATATATATATATATATATATAATATATATATATATATATATATATATATATATATATATATATATATATATATAATATATATAAATTATAATCGTCTTCCCCCAGAAAGGACTTTCGTCCTGTCAGTGGGATCTTTCGAGGAAGATCCTTGGGTTACACGGGCCCACGGCGGATACCGCTGGCTGGGCCAGGCCTATCGCGGATGCCGGAGATTATTCCCATCAATGGCAAGATGATGTACTCGTTTAACGACTGAGTCATTCGGAGCTAAGCGCAAGGAGAAATCGCTCACGTTTCCCGCTCCGGCCAAGCCTCGAACCCTGGACTTCTCGCGTGCTATAGCGAGTGCTCGATCGACTGAGCTACGGAGCCGCATATATATATATATATATATATATATATATATATATATATATATATATATATATATATATATATATATATATATATATATATATATATATATATATATATATATATATATATATATATATATATATAACCTTTTTCAAACTCGGTTAAGGTTGGGGAAAGAGGTTGGGGTGTTCAAGAGTTGGGTCCCCGTCCCACACCCTGGTAACATAGATTCTGGATATTATATTTAAAATTCCAAAAATCTATAGCAAAAACTTTAAAAAATTAAACTATCCGCATCCGCATCCGCATTTGCGGATATCCGCAATTGAATATCCGCAACCGCATCCGCATCCGCGGATAGTAAAAAATTACTATCCGGTCCACCTCTATATATATATATATATATATATATATATATATATATATATATATATATATATATATATATATATATATATATATATATATATATATATATATATATATATATATATATATATATATATATATATATATATAATAAACGATTATCGAAAATATCGATGATATTTTTAAATTAAGATTGAAATATCGTTAATATTTTTTACTCGTTATATTGATACCTTGAAAGTTTTATTTCAATTTTTTCTTCATGTTTTCAAATTTAGATTTTTTCCAATTTACATTTTCATATATATATATATATATATATATATATATATATATATATATATATATATATATATATATATATATATATATATATATATATATATATATATATATATATATATATATATATATATATATGAAAGTGTCAAGTATAAAAAATGTTTGGGTACCCTCCTGTCTTCTTACGCTCTACAATTTTTCAGTAAATTGTTTAGACCTCTAGAAATAATAATCAAAACAATATTATGTTGCTAAACGAGATGTCCATTTAAGGCAAAGTACAAAACGTTATCTAGCAACAAAGAGAGGAATGTAACCAAAATCAGATGTGACGTGACGTCTTCCATATACTAAATTGTTAGTACGCCTACCTAATTAGCAACTTGCTGTAACGTCAAAGCTCGACTAGATTGGGAAATACTGCAATATTTTAGTTTACTTTTTATCAAAATTTTCTTCTAGTAAGAAGTCACAGTTTAATATTTTCGTATATAAAATTCAAATGTATACTGCTCTAATTTGTGTGCATGAACTAGCAAAACTCCAAGGCCGTAGCTGCATAATTTTAAAATGACAGCTGGCCTGAGTTAGTAAAAAATAAACTTCTGGTATGGTGTTAGTGTTAAATTCATATAGATGGTTGTACCTTACTTTTGTACTTTTGCGAGTAATTCTGGGATATTGTGATATTGTCGAATCCATTACTGATGACAAGTATTGAACCACACGATTCCAAAAAGTTAGAGCAGATGTTCGAAGATCCAAAGCAACTATGAATTTTGCAAGAGAAATTTTCGGAAGCAGAATGATATAACACCACCTAATATTTGATCTGCCACCATGGAAGTCGGAATTAACAGTTCATGGCTATTTCTTTGGGGTTATTTGAGGAATAAATTATACTGCGTGTTCATAACTCAAAAATTATCCAGAAACTAAAGAAAAATATCTGAAATAATATATGTTCTCACAATTTAAGAAACAATTAGAAACAAAAAGAAGAAACAACTTAAGATGAAAATGAAAGCCATTTAAAAGATACAATTATCCGTTTAAAGATTAATAATACTATATTCCCATAGCTTACTTATTTCATTGTTAAAATAATAAATAAATCATTAAAATTACGAAACAAATGACTGTTTTAAATCCTATCAAGACATTTGTGTGAGCGCGCGAGCACGATTATATATATATATATATATATATATATATATATATATATATATATATATATATATATATATATATATATATATATATATATATATATATATATATATATATATATATATATATATATATATGAGGCAAAACGCGTTTCTTGAGTAAATTAATGTAGGTTGTTGGCTTGCTAGGCCTATCACAACCCATTCGAGACTGCTAATTAGTACCATCTAATGCTCAATCTCTAAGGTTACAGGGAGGTTGCGCCACTCCCGACTATAAGCACTGGTAGGTATAAGCCAACGCACCTCTTCCAGGTTACACAGTCTCTTGTTCGTGCATATGTAAATACACGAACCATCCACCTGACGAGTAAGTGCGTCTACCGGTGGATGGGGATATATATATATATATATATATATATATATATATATATATATATATATATATATATATATATATATATATATATATATATATATATATATATATATATATATATATATATATATTTAATTTTATCTATTTTATTTAATTTCCTTTCACTTATTTCATAACCGGAGATGTTTTTCAAATTATATGTTAATTAGCAATTAACAATCCATTCATCGGAATATTAAAGCTGTAATCAATGAAGGAAACCAACTAAAACTTTTCTTAATGACACACGTTGTGAAAAGGTCAATTCTTGGCACTCCTTTAATAAACTTAGTGCCAAAATAATGCGTCATTTACTTAAGCTTCTGAAACTTGTTATAATAATTATATTCTGTGCATTATCACCCTCCTTCTCTGATATTTATAATTATTATTATTAATAAACAAAATATTAAAAACAATTTTCAATTGTAATATAAAAATAAAAAATTAAATGATATAAACATAATAATAATAATATATTTCACATACACGTATAATAAGCATTATGAATTCTAAATATAAAAGAGACCGAGAAGGAAAATTAAATAAAGTTCAAAAAAATGTAATAATAAATACTCACAATAACAAATTCATTGATAAGTTCCGACCTTAGGCAGCCTCTTTCTCCTTGGTAATAATTAACAAGAGTTGAATTTGGGGAAGTACTATTCAAGGATTTTATTCGAATTACATGTTCTCCTGCTTTACAACGCCTTATTCTCATCTATATTACAGAAAAATAACTTATTGCAGTCATTTTTTTTTTTTTTTTTTTTTTTTTTTTTTTTTTTAGAATACAAATTATTTCTTTACATAAAGTAAAAAAACAAAAAACAATCATACCTCAGGACATTTAGGTTTACACTCAAGGTTTGGTGTGGGGTTTCTTACAGCTAAGTCGAAAAGATTCTTTGCTTCGTCAGCTGTAATATTCCCCTGTAAGTGAATAAAAAAAAACGGTTCACTATAGCTAATAGTTTCATAAAGTGCATTATAAAAAATATAAAAAGGTTGCCAATTATAAAATAATTTTAGAAAACAAACAAAAAATGTACTGCACAGAGTAAAGCTGAAAAGCCTCATAGCTGCAGAATAATTACCTAAACTAACCTGTACAAGCATTTTAACATATCTGTTATTAATCACTTTTCTCATAAAAGTTGAAAGAAAATGTTCTTTCTGAATATTCTGGAGAGCCTTCATTTTTTCTATTACAGGCCAATGAACTTCCTGAAGGAGGAGGAGACGTAAATCTCTGCAAATATAAATATTAATAACAGAAACATCAAAATTATAAAGATTTAGAAAGATACCAAAATCATTAATATTATGATTAATAAAAACAGGGTGTAAACACCGTAATTAATATTATGGTTGATAAAACAGGGTAAGCACATATTATATATATATATATATATATATATATATATATATATATATATATATATATATATATATATATATATATATATATATATATATATATATATATATATATATATATATATATATATATATATATATATATTATTTTTGAGTTCCTGTACAAGAGCAGGCACTGCTCACGAAAATGTGACGATTCAAGTGTGAAAATTCAACCCCAGTGCCTGTACCTTGACTAAACGAAATGATAGTCGACAAAGGCTAGTTACAACCTATATAGCAGAATTTATATCTCGTAAGAAGGCAAAAAGAACGAGTGAATTGAAGTGCGGAGATTAAGTCAGAACGAAAGATAACCGACAAAGTAGGGAAGTAAGTAAAATTATATTATAATTAATAAAAATACGGTGTAAACAATCTGATGAGTAAGAAACTTAAATTAACTAATTTAAGTACTGTAATTTAATAAGAAATGTAAAATATCAAATAATTACGATAAATTGAAAAGCTTTTTACCTCCGTAAAACATCAGGAGAAAGTGTATAATTATGATAAGTTTTTAACTGCTGTTGCTTCATCTCTTCAAAGGTTTTGTCATCTAAACACTTTTCAAAATCTTCTATTTGAGAAAGAATTGTTTCCAAGCATTTCTAATCAATTAAAAAAAATTTTTTTGTGTAAATAAAAAATCATGAAAATCATTTTAAATAAATATTAATGGCAAAAACAATGATTACTGTTTTAAAACTTGAAATTGTCAGCATACAAAAATGTCAATTCAAAGATGATGAAATGGTCCATCACTTAAGAGATTAAAACTACTACCCTCCTTTTTCTCTAAATACTTACAAAGAGTTTTTGATTGAAGCCGTTAATTTTCACAGTAAATCCCCAGTCGGCCGCTCTCATTTTAGTATAATACTGTGCCATATTTGCTGGGTATAAAGCTTCCATAATGTGTTGATTAAAAAGATTCAAGAAGAGATCTAACATTGCCCCCCTTAAATGAGATTTTATAATTAAAAACAAATTCAAAATTCCTTTCCATTTGATATAAATCACTTTAAAGTCAGTACTTATGAAAAGCAAAATTGTTTATGAGAACTTTCATTAAAAAAAAAAAAAATGGGGGGGGGAGGGGAAATGGCAATTAGAAAGGTGGTTTTAAATTAATACCTATAATGCCAGAGATAAAATATTTTGCAATTTAATTCATTCGCTTATTATTATTATTATTATTATTTAAAAATAACTTGCGTACTAGTTATACTCACATTTCAGCAGATTTCCTAATGTCATCAAAATAATAATACATGTAACAATAAGCTCTAGGTAAATTAAATTTAAAATCTTGCTTAAACCAAAGTCTCCCATTGCTATTACGCACAATATTTTCTGGAAATCTTGGAGGATTTGAATCACGATTAGTCCATTTGTGAACATAAAAGTTATCAGGAATGAAATCATTTGGAAATGGAAGATGCATAGCATAATTCAGGCAAGCCCTTTCATATTCCTGAAGCCATTCTTCTGGAATATCTGTTGACACACGGAAATTAAAATTAAAAAACTATCAATTTGGAAAAAAATGGATAATCAAACAAGTAGCATTGTTAACGTACGCTAAGTACAAAAGCTCCAAAAAGAGAGAAAAAAAATTAGTGTGTAATTTTCTGTACCTTTGAATTTCACATATTCAACTTCTCTGTAAGCAGATAGGAAATGCCTACATTATTCAATCAAAATGTATTAAATCAAATACAGAAAATCTACTATAAAATACTCGCAAGGAAAAACATGCATAAATAGGTGAGAGAGGCAAATGACTTATTTCTATACATGTTGTTAAATCTGTTTATAAGAAAACAATGATTTTATAGAGTACTTTTCGATATTTTTATTTAGCGTTTGTTAAAGGTGAATAAAAAACAATTATTTTTTCTTCATTACAAGGAAATAACTGTGTAGTTCCTATAAAATAGTTTGATAAAAGTTAAGTGTTTACTCTAATCCCAGCTTCCTATTATATATATATATATATATATATATATATATATATATATATATATATATATATATATATATATATATATATATATATATATATATATATATATATATATATATATATATATATATATATATATATATATATATTATATATATATATATATATATATATATATATATATATATATATATATATATATATATATATATATATATATATATATATATATATATGAGGGAAAGTTAAAAAGGTTCACAGACAAATGCAATAAAAATTTATTACATTTGTCTGAGAGCATTTTGACATATATATATATATATATATATATATATATATATATATATATATATATATATATATATATATATATATATATATATATATATATATATATATATATATATATATATATATATATATATATATATATTCATTTACCTTCCACACAAAATTTTGTTTGAAAAAATTCTTCAACTTCCCATTGAAGATCTTCATTTTCAAATTTTTTGGAACTAAGCATAATATTACAATTTCTGATATTCATTTGATCTACACATTGTCTGATAATCTGTAAGTAATGGAAAAAATATAACTATCAGCTCCCAATCATATATATATATATATATATATATATATATATATATATATATATATATATATATATATATATATATATATATATATATATATATATATATATATATATATATATATATATATATATATATATATATATAGAGAGAGAGAGAGAGAGAGAGAGAGAGAGAGAGAGAGAGATATATATATATATAGATAGAAAGCTGAGCAAAATTACAAAATTTTTATGACAAAAACCATTCTTTCTGTTCCACATCACTTCAAATTTAATCTTACAAAAGTTCAGTTTAAATATAAGAGTTTCCATAGTCATGTAAATGAATGCTAAGCATAGTACTTCTCCTTCATGATATTCACAATATATATATATATATATATATATATATATATATATATATATATATATATATATATATATATATATATATATATATATATATATATATATATATATATATATATATATTGTGAGCATGGGCACATTTATGTGTTCATGCTAATTTTTCCAGAAATGGAGAAGTGCCATAGGAGACATTTCAAGGATGAAAAAGATGTCCGATTTATTAAAGCTAAGATTATTTTTCCTTTTTTATCTTTCATTTGTTGTTTTCTAATGTATCTTATTTTTCTTCCTTTAGAATTTAGATTACTGTCTATATAACATATATAACTTAGAAAATAATACAAAGTTAATTTAATTCTAATCTACAAACAATTACAGATTATTATAGATTCGTAAATTGAAAATAAAGAAATAAAATAACATTTATGAATTATCAATGAAAAAAAAACTTTACATCAGTATTGGAGCCAGCCACCGTCTGGCCAATACGAAAATCAATGTAAATATTTTTCTTAAAAGTTATAATTAATAAAATTTATCAAAATATCTTAAAAAACAAATGTTTCGTAAATTGCTGTATTAAGAAGGGAGCTGCATCAACAATCAGTTCTCCATCTTTTCAACAAAGAATCCCATTATAACCGGTTCTCAATTATTAGTGATTATCCTATTTCTTCTAGTTTATTGAAGCGACGACGGGCGTTTTCTTACTTGACACACAGTCATTAAGAATCCAACATACCCGTCATTTTCATTTCAACCCAACGCCCTGTTCTGCGTTGGTCTCCGTCAACAGCTCTTTGTTTTCGTGTTCTGTTCACTCTGACTACGTCAATTGTTCCGAATTTTGTTAACTCTATTTTCATTCATTAAATGCATATTTTTTTTTTTTTTTTTTTTTATGACCTTCACCTTTGCCTAGTGAATTTAGAGATAAGTCTGCTAGAAAACTGTTCCTTTTAGTGATCCACACTGCCCTTGCAGAGGTCCTGAGGGCTTCCGTTCGTAACAATCAGATAGCAGTATCAACCAACAACACCGCTCCTTAAGATCAAAATCATCAACAACGTCCGTCAGAAGAGGAGAAGAGGACGATACAACGGATTAACACATCATTCGATTCAACCTAAAAGTGTGAGTGCTAAAAAAAACAAAATTTTATTTGATTTTCTTTGTTTAGTCTGTATATATATATATATATATATATATATATATATATATATATATATATATATATATATATATATATATATATATATATATATATATATATATATATATATATATATATATATATATATATATATATATATATATATATATATATATATATATATAGTACAGTGGTTAAGTGTTGGACTTATATTAGTATTGTTCAAGAGGTCGCTGGTTCAAATCCCGGAATTATATATAAATAATAATAAACATTGTGTGTATATGTATAAATAATGGTAAAAACATGATTCTTATAGTTCTAGAGGCTGGGAACCCTCTTAACCAGAATTTCTCCCTTCCCACGTACGGTTGCAGGAATATATTAATAATTTCTTATAACACTTTCTAAAAGACTTTTCAAAGCATTGAAATAATTTGATACTTTTTAAAAGACTTCTCTAAGCATTGAAATAAATTGATTATATATATATATATATATATATATATATATATATATATATATATATATATATATATATATATATATATATATATATATATATATATATATATATATATATTTCCCAACTTCCTTTGACTTGCACACTTTTAAACACCGTGTATCGGGTCACGTTGGCCATTACCGATTAGATCCGGAATATTCCCCAACTCTGGTGGGATTTGGTAGGCCTTTGGCCTTTCCCCACCAGAGGAGACAAATATATATATATATATATATATATATATATATATATATATATATATATATATATATATATATATATATATATATATATATATATATTTTTTAAAAAAGTTCACATCTCACGGGCATTGCCCTATTCGAGGAGAGGAACTTTTCTAGGTAGTATATACCTAGGATCCCGAAGTGGGATCGAACCGGCGCCCTCAAGCACGTTTGAGCCACGGTAACGGCGTATATATATATATATATATATATATATATATATATATATATATATATATATATATATATATATATATATATATATATATATATATATATATATATATATATATATATATATATATATATATATATATATATATATATATATATAACGTTATCGATATTTATTCCAAATTGTGAAGCATGAAAATAATGCTTTTATCATTCCAATTCGGGAAGCATAGAAACGATGCTTTTATTATATTTTATTGTGTATTTTATATATATTTTAAATGTAAAAATACATTTAAAATATGAATAAATTTTAAATATATGAAAAATTTCTATTTTTACAATTTGTATTTTATAACTTTTGTTTTTATAAAGTTAAAACTATCGAGTTTTAACATTAGTCATACTGCGGGCTTTGAAGGAAATACGACTATTAAATCTCTGAAAGAAAGTTTAATTGTAAACCCTAGACAACAGTTATAAAGGTATAAAAGAACTCCACGGATCAGAAAGAGGAAGCATTGAGGATTGAAACGTTTAATATCTGATTGCAGAAACAGTTTTAAAGAGTTAGTCATCAGGACAACTATCGACTGAGTTCGTCAATTGCAGATAAAGGGATCAGTCGTAAGGACTATCTGTTAGTTTATCTAATCTCAATCTCCTTCTATTTTCACTTGTACACCCGTGACGTATTTGAGAAATATCTACTTATAAGACTCCTAGACAACAACAAGCTAAAGAATTATAAGAGAACCCTACGCATGAGAAGAGAAAGTATTATAATTGGAACACTTAGTAACTGATCGGAGGAACACTCATAAAGAGTTAGTCTTCAGGACAACCGAAGACTGAGTTCGACGATTACAGACAAAGGAATTTGTCGTGAGGACGATTCAAAGCGGAACAATTTTAATCTCCCTCTGTTCTTATACACAGTTCTGTAACATCTGGGGGCCCATCCGGGATTTTTAGGTACGGTTAATTTTAGGACCAGTCAAAAAAAAATTTTCATTCAATTTAGGTTCACTGTCAACATCGGAGAGGCTATCACAAACATCATCACTCATTGTAAATGGAAACAATCACAAGTAAGGCTTTAATATTCAAATAAAATTTAAGCACTATTTAAGAGTTCAGTACAAACATAGCGCACATTTTTAATTTATCTCATCAGAGCTCAGAAAAAACATGCCTTTACTCAACAGTTCTCTACTAGGCAACTTTTAATAATAGTAATTAACACACCACATAAGAAGAAGAAGAAGAAAAGTTTTTTGTCAATGATCTAATGAGAAGGATCTCGACCTTGAGTTCAAATTTAATCTATGTGGAGGAAAAGACTGACAATAGATGGAACTATTTCCCATCAATTAATACAAAGCAATTAGATATTTACACATGTGGATACATATGGATCTGCAATTCGTCAAGTTTATCCTATCCCATCTACTAATAAATTAGAAGACTGGTTTCCTCTTCTTCTGCCTTATTTTTGTTTGCTATTTTTATAACACTTTTTAAAAGACTTTTCTAAGCATTGAAATAATTTGATTATAAACATACTTTACGTAGGGATTTATCTTAGTCCAAATATAATACAATATTTAGATAAATCCGCAAATTGTTACAAATTTGCTGATATAACTTATCGTTTAATCTACAAATTAGGAGAGCTAATCAAAGTCCATCTTCTTTCCGTAACAAAATATATATATATATATATATATATATATATATATATATATATATATATATATATATATATATATATATATATATATATATATATATATATATATATATATATATATATATATATATATAATATATAAATCATAAAAAGGTAAGATAGTACTGTAACATCGAAAATGTCATTTACATATCTAAACAATTTTATATTTTTTATATTCTTTCAAAATAAATGGATGCTGAATGACTATGTTAATGAAAATAATTTAATATTCCCTGTTCCCTTTCACTATTATAAGGGTGTTGTTAATTTATGTATTAATCAAGCAAATTTTGAAGTTAATGTTAGATATATATTTTTTTTTCACAAAGAGTTTGCCACTTTCTCCTTCATTCAATAATATAGTTTTGGAAATGTTTGAAAGAACATATTTGACTTGAATATAAAAGACATAAAATGGTTGAGATATGTAGATAATGTCTTAGTTCTTATGCCTGAAACATGAAACGTAAAACAAAAATAATTTTACAAAACAGTTGATGAAAGACAATTTTATATTTCACCAAGATGTCCAACGTTAGAGAAGTAAATAGATATCATCATAGTAAAAATTAAAGTGAGTAGCTTTAATTCTGTCTGTAGTGAGTCATTATTAATTTAAATAATAATAATAATAATAATTTTAGAAAACATCTTAAAACTTGTATCACACCTTTAAAAAAATTTGTATTACTAAAACTGTTACCAAACCATTTATACTTGTTCCTAATATACACTATGGTATTTTTCCTATACATTCCTCATATAAGCTGCTTTTCTCATTTTCTTTCATCATGTCCTCTACTTATATTTCTTTTCAAGAGAAACCATTTAAATTTAATTGTCCAAACACACTTCCTTATAAATTGCAATTTCCTGTGATGATAATTATTACTTTCTTGCATTTTATTTTGATTTTTAAATGTTAAATTTATAATTTTCCTTAGATCTTTACTTTCTCTTGGAAATAACACTTAAAAGTACTTCCTCCCATATTCTCTTCCCTCTTTAATTTCCACACATTCGATTTGAATATTCCTTTGTGTCTTCCTCTTTATCATGTTTTAGATATTATCTTCTTTTTAAGTGAGAAAGTTATTGAATTTCCAGTTGTATATTTACTAGTAAAATAAACCTTGGTTTTACGTATTTTTTATAGAATGGTAGCTTGTTTGAAGATTACTGGATTATCAATGAATTCTACAGAATGTACTATGTTATGCTTCCTTTTAAACTATTAAACATCCTTAAAAGGACAGTGTTATAGATGTAGTTTGTTAATGGGCTGCTGGAATAATTGGTAAATTTGAAGAAAATATTAATGAACTCTTTTCTTCTTCCTAATAACAAAATCACTACCCAATAATTGAAGCAAACGAGTTGAATGTCTGGCAGTGTCAAAAGATTTTGTACAGATTTTTATTTTTAGAAAATGATCTGTGAATCAGCAGTTCTATGCTTAAGGATTCTTAGAATGAACTTCACATTATCTAATCTTTTCACGTGAAATATTATTACTATTACATAATTTAAAGAGTAGGTGAAATTAGCTTTCATAAACTTATACTCCTGCATAATTTTAACATCTAAAGGATTATGTTAAGAAGAAACTAAAATATATTAACATTTTAAGAAGTACTTGTAGTAAATACTGTTCTTTGCAGGTAGTCACTTCACAAGCCTTTCCCTTTTAAATGCTCTCCTTCATCACATCAGTTTGGCTTCCTTTTCCTTTCTTCTCTTCCCCTCCATTTTCACCAAGTTCTTCTCTTCCCTTTCAACAAAATAATGAGTTCAGTTCTAAATTTTCGGTATTTTAATAACGCATACATTATGTGGTTTAAACCCATTTAAACAATCGGGGGATATGGATGATCGTATAAATATCGTATTAAGTACAACTAAGAGTTTTAATGCATCCTTTCTTCTTCAGCAATGGAGTTGTTAGCAGAAATACCGCGAAAATTACTCACTCTTTGAGGAAGAACTAATTGATCACGGTTGTGACAAATGTTCTTACCTTTGGCAATTGAGAGAAGAAAAACGATTCCATCTAATATGAATCTATATCGATATTCAAATGTATTTACAATACTGAGATGATTAAAAATTGGTGATATGTGAAATGAACACCACCACCTTGCTGACCAGAAGACACTAATAATAAATACATATTACAGCATCCACACAAAATTACATATTATTATCTTTCAGACTCAAAAGGAAATCAATGGGCACACCTATTTATTGGGGAAAATTATAGTTTGAGACAATAAAAGGTGAAACAAAGGTCGTGATTGTGTTAGGTGTTAGTAAGTGAAAGAAAAGATGGAGAAATCTTCCCTTCAGTTATTACTTTAGTTGATAAGTGAGAGAGTGTTTGTTTAATCAAAATAAACTCGAGACGAGTGTATATCACCATTACCACTCCAAGGTTCAAGTGGCTTAAAGCTCACCAAATACAATATTGAATTCGAGATATCACCTCACAATAATGTGAGTAAATAGCAATACCCAAGGGCCGATCAATATACATAAATTAAAGGTTAATATACAGGAAAAATTCGTGTGCAATTATAAGCCGTGACACTTTCCCACTTGAAAACGAAGTCAACTCGCACACACGAATATACCGTGTGTATATATATATATATATATATATATATATATATATATATATATATATATATATATATATATATATATATATATATATATATATATATATATATATATATATATATATATATATATATATATATATATATATATATAGACAAATGGATAAGCAGACTTATTAGATAGTTTTCATTTGCTGAGAATGGTCAAACAGCTTAAACCAAACAAAGTAATAATTGTATCTGAGGACATTACCTCATAATACGAAACGAAACCAACAAGTGTGCATGCACGCGCACACGCACATACACATACGCGCGCGCGTACGCGTACGCGCTCCAAATTTTCATCACGCAGCTTCAGTGTTATTAAGAACAGAAACAATTTACTTCTAATATTCCTAAAAATTAAATCTTTATGACAAAATAATTCGTCCTAAATAATGAACTTTAATTCAAAGGAAAGCTCAGGCTTTCTGCCACAATAATATATGACTTAATTATTATATTAAAATTTGAATATTAGTTTTAATTAATGAAAAGAAATAGCTGAATAAGATTTTATTCATTTTCTATGTATAAAGTATGTCAAGTTTGAAGCTCGAGCAACAAAAGAAACCTCTCCCGACTCAGGGTTTGCAAGGGTGGTTTTTACTACCCTAGTTTTCCCCTGGAATAAAATTTTGAAAAATTAGAGAAAAGGTTAACGGTAAAACTGGTAAAACCATAATGATAAAAATTAGAATAACTTTTACTTATCAAATTTGGAACTATTATTAGTGAGGGTAGTTTACTGCTAGTCTGCTAAATTGAATTAGATAATGAATATTAGCTTAAGCAAAAAAATTCTAATATCATTATATCAAGCTTACTTAGGTGATTAAATAAAATTATAATTTGACTTGACAAGTTGAGACTTGTACTCAGTACAGACTGCACAGTACCTGTAATTACTACATAGCGTAGATTTATAATTTTCTTATTTTATAGAATTTTTTTTTTACAAAACTGTGTCAATATCATGTAGCAATAGACTAGTAGTAGTATAGTACATTATAATACTGTACAAATTTAATAAATAAAAATATATACGATAATAGTTTGAGGGTTGAGGGTGGTCTCCCCCACCCCTTTTTTTTTTTGTCACAGGTTGAACAAGTGCGTGTTTCCTGTAGGAATAGAAGGTCAAAGAGGGGTGAGAGACAAAATAGTTGGAAAGTCAAGGTGGAAGTTTGGATAAAAATAGAAAACCATCCTGCAAAATTACAACAGTGAAAGGAAAATTTTTAGCATTTTAAACATTTATCATTTTAGTAATAATATAAAAGAAATAATTAACTTTATATGTAATATGTAATAAAATTTAAATGGAAAATAACTTTAAGCATGCAATTTAAATTATGAATTAAAAAAATTAATCCAGAATCTTCCCTCACGTTAGTTCCTCAAAAAAAGATGGCTACGGGATGCAGGTTTAACAAGCTGAACTTTTACTAAACAATTTTATTAAATTTAATCAGTTTAGTAAATACAATTTTACTTTTAAAAAAAAGCACAATAAGTAAACACAAACAAACTATCACGTTAATCGTAACATATAGTTTTAGAATAAAATAATTAACACAAAATTACAGGAATCAAGTGTTTATACATCTGTCCTAAAACTAATAAAAGGAAAGTGCCCAAATTCTGGAGATGGCATTCGTGGATTGCTCAGAGTTTCAATTTGAAATGTTTTTTATTAATAAACTAAGTGCAATTCTAATTTAGCCATGAAAACAAATGTCTCTTTTTAGTTTAAGACAAATGAATTTAATTTTAAGTCGTTAAGATAATGAATTTTACTTGAAAACTAAAATATGAAAACTCCATCGCTCAGTCATTTTGGCAAATTTAAGCAAAATTTGCAACATGCTATTATTTATACGAGACTTGAGCCACCCCATTAATCCCTGAACATCTTCCTCAATCATACTTACGACTACATGTAATTTATTTTGCAGTGTTGAAGAAAACCTACGATATCATTCAGTGTGTTGTCCTTATCTTTTTTGTTTATATTTTTAAAACACGGTATTCCCATTAAGAATTAAATCGAACTACAAGGCATAGTTTTGGAATAAAATCATACTATGAAAGGAATACAGGGGATCATTTTGAAATTTATATTCAATTGTGAAAAAGTATAGTCTGAAATATTTTTTATTTTCAAAATGTAAACTTTAATTACTCTCAAGTAGC
>SEYY01000552.1:30000-34932 GCA_009176605.1 Armadillidium nasatum
CCTTCTTCGGTACAGACTGAGCGCACGTTTCCAGCAAGAAGGGAAAGTGAAAGTGAAGAGACAAAGACGAAATAGTTTGCCAAGGCAGTGTCAAGCTCAGAAGCACAAGTTTTGAGAACCGAGGAGGAATAAAATCAGGACCATACGCCTTCTTAGTGTTAAACTGAGAGAGAGAGAGAGAGAGAGAGAGAGAGAGAGAGAGAGAGAGAGAGAGAGAGAGAGAGAGAGAGAGAGAGAGAGAGAGAGAGAGAGAGAGAGAGAGAGAGAGAGAGAGAGAGAGAGAGAGAGAGAGAGAGAGAGAGAGAGAGAGAGAGAGAGAGAGAGAGAGAGAGAGAGAGAGAGAGAGAGAGAGAGAGAGAGAGAGAGAGAGAGAGAGAGAGAGAGAGAGAGAGAGAGAGAGAGAGAGAGAGAGAGAGAGAGAGAGAGAGAGAGAGAGAGAGAGAGAAGAGAGAGAGAGAGAGAGAGAGAGAGAGAGAGAGAGAGAGAGAGAGAGAGAGAGAGAGAGAGAGAGAGAGAGAGAGAGAGAGAGAGAGAGAGAGAGAGAGAGAGAGAGAGAGAGAGAGAGAGAGAGAGAGAGAGAGAGAGAGAGAGAGAGAGAGAGAGAGAGAGAGAGAGAGAGAGAGAGAGAGAGAGAGAGAGAGAGAGAGAGAGAGAGAGAGAGAGAGAGAGAGAGAGAGAGAGAGAGAGAGAGGGAGAGAGAGAGAGAGAGAGAGGATAAAATATTACGAAAAGGTGAAGCAAGCTGGTTTTATAAAACAATCAAGGGTACTGATAGGGCGCTGCAAAAGCAAAGTAATCATTTCAAAAGAAATTAAAGTAGTACAACTGAAAGTCCAACCAATTAGCAGCACCATGGTGTAAAAAAAATTTTCCTTATCGTAGTTGGGAATCTTTCCTGTGGAAGACTTGAAGCGATTGGAGGAACCTTAAGGAGGAAAGAGTAAAACAGAAGAGAAGGATTAAAAGTTAGGAAAAGGTGAGGCAAGTTGGCTTTATCAATAACACAATCAGCATTATTTGGTCAATGTAATTTTGGATAAAGAAACATTAGTCAAATTCATCAGTTTTATCTTGAGAATTAGAGGAAAGACACTGGTGGTAGTGAACATTGAAATCACCGTAAATGATGATTTCAAAAAACGTGAAAGATGAGAATGTGTTAAATTTTGGAATTTAGATAGATAAAGATTTGGATTAGTAAAATCATGTGATAGACAAGAGAGCCTGAGCTATAAAATAGACAGTTCAGATGATTCCAAATCAGAAACATGAAGGCAAACATCATCATTACTAAATAAAAATACAATGAGAGAGACAATAGATGGGAAAAAAGAGTTGGGATTGCTGTAGGAATGATCAAACACTTGAATTTCAGTTACGAATAAAAAGTGTGGTCTAGAGGAGGAAAGGCGATATTCAATAAAGTGTAATATTTGAATAAAGACCGCAAATTCTGATAAAGAAAGATCGTGCACCAAAAGAAGTTGGCAATTCCACGAAATCAATACCACCAACACAGCCTGTCAACTTCCAAGTGGTGGTCGGAGTCTACTGAATAGGGTTATACCTGAAGAGGTAGTGAAAATTTAAATAATAATAATAAAAATAATAATAAAAATAACAAATAATAATAATTACAATTACCTCCGAAAATACTTCGACAACCATTTCTTCCATTTTCTTTATACTCTCTCTTGTTTGAACTACGAGGGTCATGTACTGAGCTGAATAATACTTTTTCCTAAAACAAATTCTACGTTAGCAACGTTATCAGCATATATATAATATATATATATATATATATATATATATATATATATATATATATATATATATATATATATATATATATATATATATATATATATATATATATATATATATATATATATATACCCAAGGTACTACCCAAAATATCCAAGAATTTCCACTTCAGAATGAGAAAACTTACCTTACACCCTAACTTCCACAGTAAGTCTCAAGGTAGTCTCTTTGTGCTTGTATACAATGATTCAAGCGATTTTCCCATTTTTGGAAGCTATCTTGGAAGTTCACTTGCTGTAGCGTGCTAAACACCTGCTGCATATTCCGCTTTGATTTCTTCAATGGTGTTAAAACAGTGCCATTTAAACAGGAGTTTCATTTTAGGGAAGAGAAAGGTCAGGAAAGTAAGGTGGGTGGGGAACAATAGTCATGTTTTTTGTCATGAAGTCCCTTACAATGAAGGAGGTGTATGAAGGCGCGTTGTCATGATGCAGCAACCAGTTTATTTTCCTTACACATTTCAAACAGTTTGCTCCTAAGATTTTCCCTCAGACATCTTAAAACGTCAGTAAAATATCCCGTTGACAGCCTAACCAGGTGGAACAAACTCTTTATGCACAATTCTCCAAATGTCAAAAAATATCATCAACATTGTTGTGATATTGCTACCAACTTGGTACACTTTTTACAGAGGAGAGTTTTTTTCCAGCAGTTATAACCTTGAACATAAAGTTAGGATCATCTCGAACTTTCCCTTGCAGCTTTGTGCACATCTGAACACGATGGTCTCTTTAATCGACGTTCAGAAGAGTAACAAACTTCGCTGTGATTTGTCTCATGTTGAGTTCTTCCGCTAAAATACGTTGCCGTTTGTCCCTAAAGATCATTTGATTCATTTCACGATCGTTTTCGGCGTTGTGCATGATGACGGCCGTCCGAATGTTTGTCATCCTCTACTGACTCCCGGCCACCTTTGAAACGCTTAAACCGATCAAATGCTCTTGCTTGGCTTAAAGCTTGCTCACCAAAGGCCTCTTTTAGCATTCGGTGGGTTTCAGCTACAGTTTTATTGAGCTTGAAACAAAATTTAATGCAGATTATTTGCTACCAAAACGCGCAGAAACAGAACATGGGGCAATTAAAACAGCAGAAACTAAGATACACGTGCACCTACCACGATGTCAGTTGGCACACTAACATCTCAAAGACATACCTAACGGCGAAAGATCGAACTCTTATTAGTTTCAGCAGTATATTCAAGTTCTCGGATATTTTGGGTAACACATCGTGTATATATATATATATATATATATATATATATATATATATATATATATATATATATATATATATATATATATATATATATATATATATATATATATATATATATATATATATATATATATATATACAGTGTTTATGGTGGCAAAGATCAGAGGCCTACAAAAATTTATCAGTTAGAAAAAGTCAAATTCCAGGTGAAAATTAAACGACAATAATAAAATTTAAAATGCGACAAACTTCAGTCAAAAAAACAGCTTATTTTTCTACAGAATTAATCAGTTTTCTTTCATGCACGATTTTGGTATCGGTCTATTTTTATCAATATCAATACCTACAAAACTTCAACATATCGATACAAGATACCATAAACTTTCCCGATACTAGCCGATACCGATACTTGTACATATATATATATATATATATATATATATATATATATATATATATATATATATATATATATATATATATATATATATATATATATATATATATATATATATATATATATATATATATATATATATATATACTTTCAAGACGAATTCAAATTATCCTAGAACATGGAGAAAAAGATTATGGGTGTGTTCCACGAAATCAAGCGTGATGTCACTTTTAAGCCATATGCAGTTAAAATATTTAATAGAATCTTGATTTTTGTGGGACACTTCGCTGTAACAAATGTCAGCTGTTCTACATAAACAAACAAATACAGTATATTTTAAAATCTAATTTAATCAATTTAAGCATAATCAGTAATATAATGAATTTAAGCAATCACTTAATATCATAAAGGCCATATATATGAATATATAAGATATTGTAAGAGTCAAACTTTTTCCAAAAAGATTTTGGTGGCCTCCTTGGTTAAAAAAATTGAAAACAATGAAATTCTGAATAACTGAAAATTATTAATTTGCTTCATTTTAAACAAATCAAAGTTCAAAAAACGCTAAGATCTAGAATAATTTGCAAACAAATCTATCTGAGCATGAATATTTACAAAAAATATTTATTCTAAAAGAAGGGGCCGGCCTAACTCCTCCATGTGTGTTTTTATCCCATCATAACCATTCAAGATTGCGGCAGCGAAAATTAAAGATATCAATTTCTATCTTAAGTTTTTTATGCAGGGAGCAGAAAATTACTATGGCATAGCTCATGGAATACAATTCATGGAACATAGCTTTATAAATCTTCAAAATCTTGACTGTAGAACACCTCCATACATGTTCTTGCATCACAATTTAAATTTAAAAGCTGTAAATTTAAAGTACAAGAAATCTGCATGTCTCTCCATTTTCTCCTATTAAAATTTTTAAAATTAACGTTCTGAAGATACTATTATATTAAATATTAATATTACATGTATTTACATATTTAAATAAATTAAAAAGAAAATACAATTTAATTCTTCCTTATTATAAAATTAAATTTATTAAAATAGAAAATTTTAAAATATACTTTTTCAATTTTATTGTCATCGTCAAAAAATTCTTAGTCATCCCATCACTATATATATATATATATATATATATATATATATATATATATATAATATATATATATATATATATATATATATATATATATATATATATATAATATATATATATATATTTATTAGGGATGGAGCGATACCAAAATTTTTGCCGATACCGATACCAAGACTCAAATTCACAGATACAGATACCGATACTAAAAATTTACTGATACCGATACGAAATTTTTAACTGTTATATAATATATATATATATATATATATATATATATATATATATATATATATATATATATATATATATATATATATATATATATATATATATATATATACGATCCAAGTAAAGCTCTAGGGCCTGTCAGTGGGGCCAGCACTCA
>SEYY01000552.1:35032-62532 GCA_009176605.1 Armadillidium nasatum
ACAAGTAGTGTAGAATGTAATCTAGCATGTTAATGCTAATTAGATGAAACCATGTTGAAATTAACTAATAGGAGCATGTTGTTAATGACTACACTAGTATACTAATTTACTAATTAAGTATACTGACTATGCTAATTTAGTGTATTGATTTACCATGTTGACTTAACAAACTAATTAGTATATATTTATTTGTTTATATTGTTTGAAATTGAATTTATGAAATTTTTTTGTTGATATAAGTCATGTATATATATTGAATTAAAATTCATTTTTAGTTATATTGTATATATTTTATGATTGATTATTTCATTTATTTTATTTCTTTGTTATAAGTTTTATATATGTACCTACAAATATCTATTTTTGTATTTTTACAGTTTGAAAATGGAGGAATCAAGGAAAGTTTTAATGTTGGGCACTTCTGAAGTGGGTGTACTAACGCATATGAAGGAACGATTGCAGCGAGAGTATGACATCCGTCTATTTATTTCTTGCCATTCCGGCGCGAAATTGATGACTCTTGGGCAACATCTCACCCGTTTTTTTAAAACCAATGGGGCAGTTGACCAAATATATATATTTGGTTTAACTTGTTCCATTTGGAAAAAAGTTTCCTTGACCTCTGAGGACCAGTCTATCCAGGTCATTACTTGGGATCCAGTAGCCAATATGTCCCTTGTTCCTGTTCAGATGGATGCCATAAATAAAATAGCCACCAAATTTAATCCCCATGTGATGGTATATTTGGTCATTCCGACTATGAAAGACATAGCTTCTTTCAATGAGGCCTTCCTCAATCGCCAAGGCCGGAGTGACCTAATACCATCACTCGAACAACATCCTCACCTTAAAAGAGCCTTTTTAACTCTAAAAGCTCGTGAGATGTTTGGTAAAACGGTCGAGCTACAAGAACCGAGATTTACTTGGTATAATAAAATGGTTTTTCCGATGAAAAGGGTGTTTGACCATTATTATAACAATAAGAATCAGGCCAACCCTCATCATCAATTCTGGATGGGAAAATCGGACAGGTTGGATGCTATGGATATGTGTTATGATGGTCTACATTACACAGAATCCGCCTTTAATGAAATGTTTGCCATCTTGAGTCTAACCAACTTTAACCGACGGGCTCAAGAACCTAGACTAGTTACACCCATCGTCAACATCCCAACAACCACTACCACAACATCAGTGAGTGTTGAAGAAATAGAGGCAGTCCCTGGACCTTCGGGTATCCAAGGCCGAATTGACTATCGTCCCAGTCAACCCCGGACGGTACCCTCTACCAAAAAGAGGCGAACAAAAGGTAAAACGGAGACTCGAGTTTTTTATTCTCGAACGTTCGTGGGTTCCAAGGGCCTGGGCGAACAACCTTCCACATCTTCGGAATCAACATTACCCCCTGATAGAATGAAAATGAAAAAGAAGGGTTCGTTACTGACTTGTCCTACAACTTCCAAATCTGAGAAAAGTAGTCCTACCAAAACTACTCCACCGACGTCCACCACAACATCGAGCAACAAAAAACCAAAGGTTAAGCGACTTCAATCTAATATATAATATATATATATATATATATATATATATATATATATATATATATATATATATATATATATACAGTGTTATCAAAGATCAGAGGCCTACAAAAATTTATCAGTTAGAAAAAGTCAATTCCAGGTGAAAATTAAAGATAATAATAAAATTTAAAATGCGACAAACTTCAGTCAAAAAAACAGCTTATTTTTCTACAGAATTAATCAGTTTTCTTTCATGCACGATTTTGGTATCGGTCTATTTTTATCAATATCAATACCTACAAAACTTCAACATATCGATACAAGATACCATAAACTTTCCCGATACTAGCCGATACCGATACTTGTGTGTATTATATATATATATATATATATATATATATATATATATATATATATATATATATATATATATATATATATATATATATATATATATATATATATATATATATATATATATATATATATATATATATATATACTTCAAGACGAATTCGAATTATCCTAGAACATGGAAAAAAGATTATGGGTGTGTTCCACAAAATCAAGCGTGATGTCACTTTTAAGCCATATGCAGATAAAATATTTAATAGAATCTTGATTTTTGTGGGACACTTCGCTGTAACAAATGTCAGCTGTTCTACATAAACAAACAAATACAGTATATTTTAAAATCTAATTTAATCAATTTAAGCATAATCAGTAATATAATGAATTTAAGCAATCACTTAATATCATAAAGGCCATATATATGAATATATAAGATATTGTATGAGTCAAACTTTTTCCAAAAAGATTTTGGTGGCCTCCTTGGTTAAAAAAATTGGAAACAATGAAATTCCGAATAATTGAAAATTATTAATTTGCTTCATTTTAAACAAATCAAAGTTCTAAAAACGCTAAGATCTAGAATAATTTGCAAACAAATCTATCTGAGCATGAATATTTACAAAAAATATTTATTCTAAAAGAAGGGGCCGGCCTAACTCCTCCATGTGTGTTTTTTATCACATCATAACCATTCAAGATTGCGGCAGCGAAAATTAAAGATATCAATTTCTATCTTAAGTTTTTTATGCAGGGAGCAGAAAATTACTATGGCATAGCTCATGGAATACAATTCATGGAACATAGCTTTATAAATCTTCAAAATCTTGACTGTAGAACACCTCCATACATGTTTTTGCATCACAATTTAAATTTAAAAGCTGTAAATTTAAAGTACAAGAAATCTGCATGTCTCTCCATTTTCTCCTATTAAAATTTTTAAAATTAACGTTCTGAAGATACTATTATATTAAATATTAATATTACATGTATTTACATATTTAAATAAATTAAAAAGAAAATACAATTTAATTCTTCCTTATTATAAAATTAAATTTATTAAAATAGAAAATTTTAAAATATACTTTTTCAATTTTATTGTCATCGTCAAAAAATTCTTAGTCATCCCATCACTAATATATATATATATATATATATATATATATATATATATATATATATATATATTATATATATATATATATATATATATATATATATATATATATATATATATATATATATATATATTTATTTATTAGGGATGGAGCGATACCAAAATTTTTGCCGATACCGATACCAAGACTCAAATTCACAGATACAGATACCGATACCTAAAAATTTACTGATACCGATACGAATTTTTAACTGTAAGAATATATATATATATATATATATATATATATATATATATATATATATATATATTATATATATATATATATATATATATATATATATATATATATATATATATATATATACGATCCAAGTAAAGCTCTAGGGGCCTGTCAGTGGGGCCAGCACTCACCTCCATCTAAATCTGTGAAATCCCTTGTGAATACTTTCCCCTCCCCAAATACTCACATCTCTCTACCACAATCACCTCCTCGCCATGCACCTTCAGCACAAGCTCCTCTCCCTCCTCCTCCTCCCTAATTATTAACAGTTCTGTCTTTTCAACGTTCACGATCAATTCCACCTCTTTTAGCTTTTCAGCAAAACTTCTTATCTCCTCTCCTAACTTCTCTCTATCTTGGCTCCAAATATATATATATATATATATATATATATATATATATATATATATATATATATATATATATATATATATATATATATATATATATATATATATATATATATATATATATATATCCTCTGGTGGGTAAAAACCAGAAACCTACCAATTTCCACCAGAGTTGGGTCAATACAAAACCTAATCGTTAAACGACAACATGCACCCATACACGGCTCTTGAAAGTGTGCAAGCCAAAAGAAGTTGGGAAAACAGAAAAAGGGAGTGTGTTCCAGACTTTACCAATTGAGTACATATAAGATAAGGCATAGCGGTTAAGTCTGGGATCAGACAGTTGAACAGGGAAAGGATAAGACTGTGTAGAAAATCGTGTTACACAAGCGTGTTCTCAATGAAGGAGAAAAGCAACGGAAGAGTTCAGAAGAGAAAGAGACTGGAGAGAATTAGTTAAGATGAAAAGCCAGACTCCACCTTGTCAAGGAGAGCTGTGTGAGTGGAGCAACCCCAGATGTATGAGGCGTATTCCAAACAGGGGAGAACAACAGCCCTATAATATATATATATATATATATATATATATATATATATATATATATATATATATATATATATATATATATATATATATATATATATATATATAATATAACACCCCTATAAAGACAAAGCAATTGGATTGGCATAAAAAAAAATCATGAATGGGCAACATAACACCCAACCTCTTAGAAGCTTGTTTAGAAAGAGAAGTAATGTGATCCTTTCAAGAAAGACCACTAGAGATTATTAAGGACAGATGAAGGCTTGAGTTGCGTGTTTTAGAAGATGTCATAGTTTTGTAGTAGATAGTCTCGAGTAGAGAAATGGAGGAACTGAGTTTTTGAGGCATTGAAAAAGACTATGGTTTTCTCTTCCTCAATTTGAAGTGCAAGAAAAATCAGAGGTCAGATATTCCAAGGCCAACATTCTAGCGTCAATTAAATGTTGCTGAAAGGAGTAATGATGGGTGAGATCATCAGCATAGGATTGGATAGGTAATGAAGTAATAGAGAGGATTATTAATTAAAAGTTTAAAAAGCTTTGGGGATAGGACACCACTATTAGCAGATTTAAAGGATGAATGGTGGTCGTCTACAACAGCAGCTATAGAACGACCAGAAAGAAAATCAAAGAGAAGGATAAATTCTGAAAGAGGAAAGTTTAGAAATCAAAGCTTTGTACCAGTCCCTATCGAAGGGATTCGAAATGTCCAGCGCGATAGCAAAAGATTCACCAAAATATCGTAGAGCGGAAGACCAAGAGTCAGAGAGAATAGAAAGAGATCACCAGTAGAGCGTTTCTTATGGAAGTCATACTAGCGATCAGAGATAAGATTTGAAGAATTGAGATGCTGAGATGCTTCTAATTGAGATTCGAAAACTTTAACAAGAACAGAGGTTAAAGAATGTGACAGCAGTTGGAGAGTCGCGAGGGGTTCCCTTTCTTCGGCACAGGCTGAATGAGCTCACGTTTCCAGCAAGAAGGGAATGTTGAAGCAAAAAAGACAGAGACGAAGTAGTTTACCAAATCAGGGTACAAGCCCAGAATCACAAGTTTTGAGAACCTCATGAAGGATACCATCAGGACCATATACCTTCTTAGTGTTAAGCTCTGAGAGAGCAGAAAATTGTAGGCATAAATGAGATGGAAGAAGTTAAAGAAGGAGGAGTAGCTCCGGAATAGTCTAAGGCTGAATTAGAGGCAAAAGTCTGAGCGAATAGTTCAGCTTTAGAAAAAGGCAAATGGCGTCGGAGGATATTAGAGGAGGGAAAGAGGAAGAAGCAAAATTAGAGTTACATTTTTTGCAAAATGCCAAGAAGAGAGTGAAGAAGAACCAAAGTGATTATTGCATTTCAACGAAGAAAAGAGTTTTTGGTGTTGCAGAGGATAGATTTTGCACGATTCCGGGATGAAATATAAATTGAATGAGTTTCTGGAGTTTGAAGACGACGGTAATCCCTGAAGGCATCATCTCTATGGAGAATGGTACGAGAACAAGCAGAGTTAAACCAAAGTTCATTAGGTTTAGTAGGAGGGAAAGAATATGGAATGTACGCCTCCATGCAAGGGAGTATCACTTTAGTAGCAATGATCTCTGCAAACTCCGAGGGTCCATTCCCACAGTTTTGAGTTTCACCAATATTTTTATTTATTTTTTTTTTTTTAAAAATAAAGGTAATGTACGAATAAGAGCTTGTAAATTTGGAACATGAGAAGGGAGTTGGGGGAAGTTGAAGTGGGAGCATAGACACTCCAATATGAGGCGAGGGTACACTAGAGACCCTCTGAGAAGGTGAAACGCAAAAAGAAACTAACCAAAGGGCAACGGAGTGAAACGGAATGGTCTTGACCATACTGTCACTCCCTGGTTTATGCCCAATGGAAGGTGCTTGCATTGCTTTGGACGGCGCTACATCCCCCACCCCCACATATATATATATATATATATATATATATATATATATATATATATATATATATATATATATATATATATATATATATATATATATATATATATATAGTTACCATCTTAATATGTTACTAACGGATTAATTAAGGATTAAAATAAAAATAAAATATTTAAGAAAATAAACCAAATGGTACGAAGTAAATGGCGTGAAAATAAATTGAAAAACAATTTTATGTATTTGAAATAATAAACTTCTAGTGGAAAGCAACATATCAATGTTCTGGAAACAAAATTATCGGGAAACGACGTTTCAAAATATTAGGTAATATTAATAAAATATTACATAATTTAATTAATTAAAGTAATTAAATAAATGAACAATTAAGAATAACAAGTTGATATATGTTATAGAAAGAGTTAACTGTTCTAATTTAACCCAAATAGGAACTGCAGTTAGAGATATAGAATATAAGCCAAAAAATTGTAATTAACGATTAATTAATTGAAAATTTTGAAAATCAAGAAAAACAATGTTTCGTGGTATTTGAAACTTTACAGTCAAGGAAATTGAACATTCCAAAAAATCTAAGCCAGCGATGAAAAAAATCTGGTATCGGTCATTTTTAACCGAAACCGATACCTGAAAGCTTGATACCGATACTTCACTCCATCCCTAATATATATACACTACCCATACTTTGAACATACCCTACTAAAAAGATTTTTGGAACCTGAAATGGCTAACTAGTAACTATATTTTATTTTAAATTTATTGTTAAATAAACAATGTCATTTCATTATTATTGATTAATGATTTTATGATTATTATTATTACCCAGTATTTTAATGTTAATATTATTATTATTTATTATAAGTTTTTATCTTCCATTAAAAAAAATGAAACTAATAGTGGTAGTAGGTTATAATTATTATTTTTGGTTACTATTATTATTGCCATATCTTTATTATTATTATTATTTACTATCTTCATTATTGTAATAACTATCAGCTTACTGTTATTTTAGTATTATTATTGTTACTGTAATTATTATCATTTATAAAGAAATATATTAGGTGAAGATTACTACTTTATTGTATAGTGTATTATAAAATTTAAAGTATTCAATACTTGTTTCTTAGTGGAAAACTTTATTCTAATAAAGTTTATTATTATTATGCCGAATTCGTCCCCCCGGAAGCCCATTAAATTTTGTATTAATACATATGAATATCCGATTTTTGTTTCTATAGATTTTCTAACTGAAAAATGAATAAAGATTAAATATTATTTTTATTATTATTAAATAAAACAAATACATTTCATTACTATTATATTTTATCATCTCGCCACCCTGTTTGTGATATATTATATATATATATATATATATATATATATATATATATATATATATATATATATATATATATATATATATATATATATATATATATATATATATATATATATATATATATATATATATATATATATCACCTAATATGATGAAGTTTTGAATGCAGTTCTTCATCAGATATATTTAACTGCAAAGTTTTCTCATTGCCACAATTAAAAAAAGAAATTGGATGGTCAGGGTTGGCAATATTTGCAAGGAGTTTTTCTCTCCGACAATCATCATCATCAACAGAATCCTGGAACTCTGTATAGTAATTTCATGTTTAAGCTTTTAATGGAAATGTGGAATAAAATTTCAAACTATTAATTGCTGAATTCATTGTGAAACAATAGTTACCAGAGTGAACCGACTTCCTCTCTCTTTGCATGGCTTCCTTTTTCATAAGAGGTGATATGAAGAATTGGGCAAACATGTCAAGAGCTTTTTCAAAGTGCATCTCTTGCACTTCAAAATAGAAGGTTGTATTTTCATAATCAGTGTGAGCATTATCACAACCTCCACATTTCTGAAATTCATGTAAATTTTTTTATGAAATGTAACCTACGGTAATTATTTTAAATCATTAAAATAGTAATTATTTAAAAAAAAGGAAAGTATTAAAAAAAGAAAAACCTACTTTTACAAAATTGTCAAAACAATTTTCTTTCGGGTACTTTTCAGAACCCATAAACACCATATGTTCTAAAAAATGCATCAGACCTTGTATTTCTTTCGGATTTTCAAGATGTCCAACACCAATGGTTAAAGAAGCAGCAGACTTGAAAGAAAATGATGAACATTATTAAAACAGTCAAGAAATATGAAAGAAAAACAACAACAATGATTAACTACAATAGCAATCTGATGAATTTACTTAAAAGATGAGAGGTAAAGGTTACTAATTGGCTAAGTTTTGTAAAATACTTGTGAAAAGAAGAATTACAAAGTATACTCTACTGAAAACAATTTAGGATACTACTATTACTACTACTATCACTATTACTAATAATAATTTATCAAATTCTAGTGGCTTAGTTTTGTAAAGATATTTTTACAAAGAAAGAAGAATTACAAGGTACTCTATTGAGAACAATTACTATTACCAATACTAAAATATTTACCAAATTCTAGTATAATGATAATACTAATACTAATAATAATAATAAAAATAAAAAAGATGTATCACCTTTTGCTCAAAAATAATACAGAGTATTTAAAACCAATTTTAATTTTTCATAAACTAAGAAGGTGCATTATTTTAAAGTTTACAACTACGACTTATTTTTAATGCCAAAAAACTACTGCTTTTCTAACACTTGCCAAATATCTTGTCTGAATCTTCTTTTTCACGGGCTTCTCATCTTTCACTTCTGGCATATCTTCAATTCCTTCATCAGTTTCTTCCTCTGCCTCTTCTTCTACTTCTTCTTCTCCTTCCTCATCCTCTTCTCCTTCATCTTCATTGTCCTCATCATCTTCCATATCTTCTTCATCGTCATCTAAAGTCATTAAAAAAAAGTAAGTTTTCAGACAAAATGAAATAATAAAATAAAAAATAGTGGCTCAAATTTCCTACATCTTTACTAAAAATAACTATCAAAGAAAGTTGTATAAATTACTTAAAGCCGATTGACAAACTTTTAAAAATAAGTTTTTTAATAAAAATGTATTTGTCAATTTACAGAGCATGGATTCACAAAATGCAGAAATTAAAAGGGTACACAAAAGAGCAACAAAATACAGAAAATGTTCAAAATAAAATTAATATATAATAAATTTAATAATAAAATTAAAATATAATGGGAATTAATAATAAATAATGACAGCCATTCCTATTATTATTAAGGGATCACCACTGTATTGAAATGAGCCACAACTTATTACATTTCAGATTATTATTATTAAATGATGCATGGTATAATAACACCCTACGAAAGGAACGAAGGGATTAGGGATGGGCTGGAAAGCAAATTTGATGGATAACTAGATATTCAGTAATTTTCAAAAACCGGATACTAAATATGTGGCAGGATATCCAGTTTTTACTATCCAGCCAGATATCTGGCTAAAATTGCTGGATATTAAATGTAAATTTTAAAAAAGGGGTATATATATATATATATATATATATATATATATATATATATATATATATATATATATATATATATATATATATATATATATATATATATATATATATATATATATATATATATATATATATATTCTACACACACACACACAAAAAAAAAAAAAAAAAAAAAAAGTCTAAAAATCCAATTTTTCATTTGTTTTCAAAGTACAGCATTCCAAAGGTTTATGTATGATCAAGCCAGCTAACACAAGTGTATTTGAAAAATACATTTATTGTAAAATAAATTTTCAAAGGTACCAATACAGGCATATATACATATTTTGGCTTGTCCGCATATAGCATTTGTAGCTTTCCCAAGTTCTTATATTTCCCTTGATGTGAGCTGCCACATTCAAAATATGGTGAATTAGTGCACCTTGATTAATAATCCATCTTTCTTTTATATACCTCACTCTTCAACCAGTTCCATGAATAAAAAATCCAATTTGTTAAGGTTTGGAGACTGTGTTGGCCAACTAATAGGCCCATCTTGACCAATCCATCATTCTGGAAAAGTTCAATTTACATATTGTGTGAATTGGCGAGTAAATTGTGGAGGAGCCCCATCTGGCTGATAGTACATAACATTTCTTATGTTTAAAGGAATATTTTCTAATTGACTCTGTAACACTATTTTGCAAAAAAATTCAAAATAACCTTTTCCTGTTAGGCGATTCTCAATGATGAAAGGACTAATTAAATGACTATTGACAATTCCACATCACACATTAACTGATAAACAATGCTTAAAATGTTTTGACTATTTCATGGGTATTTTTGTAAGACCAGCAATGAGAGTTGCGGGTATTTTCAATGCCATTACAAGTGACTATTGCTTCATCAGTAAAACATTTGTACTGAACTAAGAGATGGACATGATAAACATTGACAAAATTGCATGCGTCTGTCACTGTTCCCTGGTTGTAGGTGCTGTACATGTTGTAGGTGGTATGGATAAGCTCTGTTTGTGCAATGTGAAGATCACTCTTGTTTAAGGAATTTCAGTTGACAGGCAATTCTTCTTCAGCTTGTCATAGGGCTCTGTTCCACTAAATCCAGAATGCCTTACTTCATTTACAACTTGTCTAAGGGCACATTCAAATGTGATACATGCTCTGAGAAGTCTACTAGTCTCACACAATCTGTTGAACATTTTGATAAATACATTTTTATCCTGAATTCTATGATGTAGAAACTGTTGATGATACTCTTCAACAGCAACTGTAGTATTACTGTTGCAAAAACCATAAACAAATATAATTTTCCAATATTCCATATTTGCCTTAAGGTGTGGAATAGTTTGTCACTTTTACTATGGTCAAGCAAAATAATTCACAACTGACAGGTGATTAGTTGACAAATGATAATATTTTATGTGTTTTTTACCCTATGTTAGTTTAAACTTTAACCTGTAGAAGGTTGTAATTTGAAAACAAATGAAAATTAAAACTTTTTGGTGTTTCTGGTCATACATTTTTGTGTAGGTGTGAGTTCAGTATGTTACTCCTGACTCATCCCATATATATATATATATATATATATATATATATATATATATATATATATATATATATATATATATATATATATATATATATATATATATATATATATATATATATATATATATATATATATATATATTATTATTTTACAATGCTATAACCACAGAAAATGTTGGAAAGTATAGAATAGTTATGGGAAGATAAAGAAAAGTTTCTTCCTCTGGGATCAAACCACCACATGTTGCGACTGCGAACACCAAAAGTTCAATGCTCTACCACTGAGCTATCCTCAAACCCGAAAAAGTTAGATTCAAGAACAGTTTCAAGCAAATGAGCTCCCATCAAGGCAATATCATCAGAGTTCCACCCTGTCCTTACTATGAAAACTGAACCTGCAGAATACCATAATATTATTCACCAAGACGAGACAATCTCCTTTGTGCTTCACTTGTGACATAAGGTAGTGCAGATCATATTCCAGGGCTTGTGTTCTCCACACTTGTAAACACGGCCGGAGGTTGAGGGCAGGGTGAAGTTTGATTAATCTGAAGAAACGACTCTTTCATTGTCCATCAGGTCAATACTTATGAATGCAGCATAACTCTCTCTCCACTTTCTGACATTCATATTGCTTACAAAATATTTGGTGATTGCAGTATGTCCATGAATATTGAACTTATTGAATTTCCTTCTCAGAGTTCTTGTGCTGACAGGGCTTGCAAGACTGGCTTTCAACTTAGAAGTAACTTTTGCAGCAGTTTTCTTATTTTTTTATCACAATCCTTCACAATGCTCATCTGTCTTTGCCACCCAATTTTGACTTATGTACATGCTGGTGATTATGGAATTATATGGGCCCATGATCTTTGGTACTGTATCTGGGAACCAACAATTTTCCCTCTTTGAAACTCTACAAGCTTGGACATACCTCACTTGTACCAACACAGTGTTGAACACAGAACAACTAATGCTTCATATCGACGTTAGAGATTACTGATCATACGTGACACATGATAGCCTGTGACACCTCTTTAAATTTGTGAAGATGATGTCTGTCATATATGCCCATTCTTTCTTTCTACCATTCCATATTTTTATTCACCCCTGTGCCCCTATATATATATATATATATATATATATATATATATATATATATATATATATATATATATATATATATATATATATATATATATATATATATATATATATATATATATATATATATATAATACCGTATATATATATATAGAATATAGTAGAAAGAGATAGAACATACTATAATTCAAAAATTTTAGTTCTTATAATGCTTATAATGAAGAATTTCATTTTTACTGGATATCTGGCTGGATAGTAGTAATATCCAGTCAGATAACTGCATACCCAAAAAACAGGCTGGATAACCAGATAGCAACTGGATGTCCAGCCTATCCCTAGAAGGGATGCAGGAAGAACGTGAAATATTCATGACATGGAAGATTTAGAAAGTTTATTAGTAACTGTGTAATAAAATTATCCATGCAAAAGGTTGAAGAAAACAAGGTAACAGAAATGCCAAGATGTAACACATAAGAAATGTAAATTAGGTCCATGTTATAAATTACCTATGCAATAATCATGTATTTTCTTAATAATCCTACCATAGTACCAATAAAACATTTGTAAAAATGACTCACATTATTTAAGATTTCAAAATGATCAGTGATTGATATGAAGGCAAAGTCATTGGGAAAAGGGTAATATACTCAGTGGGAAGCAATTATTTTGATAGTATTGTGAAGAACATTATAAAATTATTCAGTATGCTTTTATTACAAACTATGGAGTAATGCAAGAATATAGACCTATATATATATACCGTAAACGGGGTAAAATGGGTCACCTGGGGGAAAATAAAATAATATTTATATATTATTTTATATTATATATAATATATATATATATATTATATATATATATATATATATATATATATATATATATATAATATATATATATATATTATATAATTTTTTATTTTTTTTTTTTTTATTTTTTTTTATATATATATATATTATATATATATATATATATATATATATATATATATATATAATATAAATAATATATATAATATATATAATATATATCTATAATTATAATACTGTGTCATTTAGTTTTGAAAATAACAATGCTTACTGATTAGATTTATATTAAGTAACTAATAGTATATCTAATATATTCTACTATTTATCATGGCAAGCCAGGTCTCTTTCTTTTCACAGTATAAATAATTTCTCTTTTATCTGTAGCATTTTATTTACAGTTTTTTAAAGTATGGTATTCCACTAAGTTTCAAAAATACTCTTAGGTTACATAAAGTGGTACTGGAACTTCAAATCAACCAAAGCTTTTGTCACAGACTTTAATATGATCTCTCTAATATTTGTCTATTTACAAAACTACTGAAATAAAGCATGGGTAACTTTTCACACCTTTTAATAACTTGCTTAATCTCATAAATGTGCTTTAATAAACATATATTATATAATATTGAGTTTAGTCAATACTATGTATGTTTTTTATAAAAAAAATTTGGTGTATGTTGTAAATAAATAAAGGAAACTTACTGGATTCATTCTCTTCCTCATTGTGTGTGGGAGGAAAATATGGCCCTGGGTCATCATGCTCTTTTTGACGATCTGATATAAGCAAAGCAGTTAACCCATTTTCTAGTCTTATAACTCTGAAATTGAAAAAAAAAAATATGCTTTAATCATTTAATTATACTCCTATGGTTAATTTTTTTTTCATGGTCATTATTTTTTATTTTATTTGCTAGTTATTCATTTTTGTTTCAATTAAGTAATAAAACAAAATTAATTCCTTTAGAATGAGATACTTTACTTGTATTCCTTTTTATCACACAAAGCTTTATCTGGGAGGGGCAATACTTGTAATTTATATTCTTCTTCTTCCATTAATTCCATTGATGCTTTATATAAAAATGTATGTGAGAGATATTTTTCTTTATATAATAATGTATGTGAAAGATATTTCTTCTTTAACAATGATAAATTTATATAAAATAACTTTGTATTATCACAAAATAATTTAAAAAGTTTTACAATTTTCATTAACTATTAGTGAAAAAAAAAGGTCCTGAAAGTAATATTTTAACTTAAATTTGAACATCTGAAAAAATAATTAAAAGCAACAATTGAAATGTATTTCTTATAAATTTCAGAATGCTAATTTCTAAATTTGTATCTTTGACCTTAACTTTTGAAACCACAAAATGTGATTATAAAACAAAGACTAAAGCATTATCAACTCAAAAATTAACAATATGTAACTAATTTGAATTCAACTTTAAATAAACTTTACTTATTTTATTTTCTAATTCAGCTTTTAGACTATAAGCTTGTTTAAAAATATACTCTTCCAGTTTCTCCAGTAATTTTATTTCTTATAATAGAAAAAAAGAAAAGAAAAAGAGTCCACTGAGTTTTATTAATATTATTATCATTAATTTTAAGGGGCTAGGTGATTTTAAACTATATATTTTGAATCCATAAAAGCTTAATGAACCAAAAATTTACCTAAACTGCTTTTATACAGAATTTTTGACTTTTAGACATCCAATATAGGCCACCTATTTGAGAATATATATTAATTAGGTATGATTTAAACCTCTGGTTGGAGAACTTTAAATAATGTGTGTGTACAACAATATAGCCTTAGACTTGAAAAGAGGGTTTAAATAAACCCACTTAAAACAGCAAATAAAACCCACTAGTTAAATATTGCAATATATTTACAATTTTGAGAAAAATATTAGATTGAGAATAGAATTTAACAAATATACATTTTACAGTTTAGGGGTCACCATTTACAATGCCATAATTATTTTGTACTTGTAGTTGCCGAGATAAGAAAGATCTGATCTTTAAAAATAATGAAACATAATTATATATGAAACTCAATATTAAGTAAATGTAATTAAAAATGTGAAAACATTTCTTTCTATGAAATAGGACAATAAAAATTTTTCCTTCCTTAAGCACAAGCCATATTAAAATCCATTTCATTAGTCTTTGAATACCTTGACAGGCTTCAGACCCTTTTAACTCCCAGGTCCATTCTCAGTTTACTCTGTAAAAAAAAAAAAAAAATGTTTTAGGTTAGGTTGATACTGAGCTTGCAGAATTAATAATTTGTCACAAGAAACTCACAACTTCTCCCTCCCCCTCTCTCTCTCATTGTAGTTATAATCTAACTTATCATTTTACATTTTCAAAGCTCCACAAACTGATAACATTTTAATTTTCACTAACATTTTCAACATATGAACAGAGATGGTCGAGTTTCTCAGCTATAAACTGCACCTATATGAGCAACTTTACAATTTAGTTAAAACTTTCACTTCTTAAGAATATAAAGAGATTGTAAAAAGCCACATGGACCTATAAATAATTGGACACTTAACCCACATGAGATAATGGATATACTCCTAAAAAGGAGGATATTATTTAATATGAAACAACACTGGATTGATGCGAGTAAATGGAAGCGAAGTGCTATTACGTCATTTGGAAAATCAAGATATTTAAAGTATCAAAGATATTTTGGTCAGAGAAAAGATTTCTTCATTTAGATCAAAACTCCTTCACTGAAGTCAAAGTGTAAAAAAAAAAAATAGTATATGGAAGTTGCCTTTCGAAAGTTAACTGTGCATTTGAACATGAATTTTACATTCTCAAACTTAAAAAAAAGTAAAAAATAACTTGAACTTCAAAGACAATATCCAATTGCTCTGACATCAAATAGCCTTAATTTTGATGTATCAAAATCAAACAGCAGCATTTTTTTAAAGCTTGAATTGAAAATGTTTTCAAAGAATTCTTTTGTTCTCTAATAAGTTCTTTATTAATTTTATACCAGTACACTATTTGCATATTTATGCAATTTATTTTTAATTCAATTAGTCAATGCTGTTAATTTTGTGCTTTTATTTTTAAAGCTGATCTATCAAGTATAATATATATATACTTATTCAGCTTGTATGATTGTATTCTTGATACAAATGGATCAACAAACTATTTTGAATTTGTGTTCTTTGTACTTTCTCAATTTGGTGGAATCAAAAAAACATACTTTCTTTGCTATATGCTACAATTTTAAAAAGAAAGAGTTTATTTTCCCTCACTTTCAACCCTACAGGTAATATTGTTGTATACAAATATATTTTGGAGTCTATAACCAGAAAAGTTTTGTGACCACTCAGTAAAATTAAGTAGCTGTAAAATGAAATTTTCATTTACATTAGGTATCAAAGGAGTTTTTTTAAAAATGCTGTATAAAAGCAGCTTACATAAATTTTTTTTTGTTTTCAAAGTTTTAATTTACAACTAATTCTAAAAATACACATTTAAAAAAAATAAAATTCTAATAAAATTCACTAAGAGATATATTTTTTTTTTTTTTTTTTTTTTTTATTTCTCCTCTGGTGGGCAAAGGCCAGAGGCCTACCATTGTTCCACCAGAGTTGGGAGGAAAGTCGGAAACATGGTCAAATTAAAGGCCGACATGACCTGATACACGGCGTTTAAAGGTGCTTAAGTCATAGGTAGTTGGGAAAATAGATGAAGGAAGTGTGTTCCAGACTTTACCAGTAGAGTACATGTAAGATGAGAGCATAGAGCGGTTAAGTCTGGGGTCAGAGAGTTGGACAGAGAAAGGATGAGACTGTGTAGAAAGACGAGTCGCACGAGCCCTTCTTAATGGAGGAGGTATGCGACGAGAGAGTTCAGAAGAGCAGTGTCCATTGTAATAGCGATAGTAGAGAGAGAGTGACGCAACATTTCGACGGGCAGAAAGAGATTGGAGAGAATTAGTGAGAGCAGGAGAATTGATAAGGCGAAAAGCTCTAGACTCCACCTTTTCCAGGAGAGCTGTGTGTGTGGAACCACCCCAGATGTGTGACGCATACTCCATACAGGGGCGAACAACACCCCTATACAGAGCAAGCAACTGGGGTGGTGTGAAGAAATACTGAAGGCGCCTCAGAACACCCAACCTCTTAGAAGCTTGTTTAGAAAGAGAGGTAATGTGATCTTTCCAAGAAAGATCACGAGAAAAAGAAACACCGAGAATATTAAGGAGAGAGATGAAGGTTTGAGTTGAGTGTTTTCGAAGAAGATATCGTAGTTGTGTGGAAGATTGTGTCGAGTAGAGAGATGGAGGAATTGAGTTTTTGAGGCATTGAAAACGACCATGTTTTCTTTGCCCCAATTGGAAATGAGAGATAGATCAGAGGTTAGTTGCTCCAAGGCCACCCTCCTTGCCTCTATTAACTGTTGCTGGGAGGGGCGTCTTTCAAAATGAAAAGAGTAATGAAGGGTGGAGTCATCAGCATAGGAGTGGATAGGAGATGAAGTAATAGAGAGAAGGTCATTAATGAAAAACAGAAAAAGTGTTGGGGATAGGACAGATCCTTGAGGAACACCACTATTAATAGATTTATAGGATGAACGGTGGCCGTCTACAACAGCTGCTATAGAACGACCGGAAAGGAAATCAGAGAGAAGGTCACAGAGAGAAGGATAGATTCCGAAAGAGGGAAGTTTGGAAATCAAAGCTTTGTGCCAGACTCTATCGAAAGCTTTCGATATGTCCAGCGCTACAGCAAAAGATTCACCGAAATGCCGAAGAGCGGAGGACCAAGAGTCAGAGAGAAGGGAAAGAAGATCACCAGTAGAGCGTTTTCTTTCGAAAGCCATACTGGCGATCAGAGATAAGATTAGAAGAATTGAGATGTTTCCAAATCTTCCTGTTAAGGATAGATTCGAAAACTTTAGAAAGAACGGAGGTTAAAGAAATAGGACGATAGTTAGAGGGCTGAGAGGGGTCCCCCTTCTTCGGCACAGGCTGAATGAGCGCACGTTTCCAGCAAGAAGGGAAGGTTGAAGTAGAAAGACATAGACGAAATAGTTTACCAAGGCAGGGTGCAAGCTCGGAAGCACAAGTTTTGAGAACCACAGGAGGGATACCATCAGGACCGTACGCCTTCTTAGTGTTAAGCTCAGAGAGAGCAGAAATGACGTCTTTAGAAGAAATTACAATTTTAGGCATAAATGAGTTAGAGGGGGTTGAAGGAGTAGGAACAGCTCCGGAATCGTCTAAGGTTGAATTTAGAGGCAAAAGTTTGAGCAAAGAGTTCAGCTTTAGAGGAAGGCAAAACGGCAGTTGTACCGTCAGAAGATACTAGAGGAGGGAAAGAGGAAGAAGCAAAGTTAGAGTTGACATTTTTTGCAAAATGCCAGAAAGGGCGAGAGGAAGAGGAGCCAGAAAGATTATTGCATTTGCGACGGAGAAAAGAGTTTTTAGTATCTCGAAGAATAGATTTTGCACGATTCCGGGATGAAATATAAGATTGCATGAGTTTCTGGAGTTTGAAGACGACGGTAGTCCCTGAAGGCAGCATCCCTGCGGCGGATAGCACGAGAACAAGCAGAGTTAAACCAAGGTTTATTAGGTTTAGTGGAAGGGAAAGAATATGGAATGTACGCCTCCATGCCAGAGAGAATCACCTCAGTTATGCGCTCAGCACACTCCGAGGGACCCCTCCCACGGAAACAGTAATCATTCCATGGAAAATCAGAAAAGTACGACCGCAAGTCAGACCAGTTAGTGGCACCGAAATGCCAGAAACGTCTCCTCGCCGATGGCGGGGGCCGTTCTTGCGGAAGACTTGAAGAGACAGGACAAGATACGGAGATAAGAAGGTGATCGGATGAACCCAGAGGAGGAAAGAGTTTAACAGTATAAGGAGAAGGATTAGAAGTTAGAAAAAGGTCTAGAATGTTGGGTTCATCACCAAGACGGTCAGGGATACGGGTAGGGAGTTGCACCAACTGCTCAAGGTTGTTCTGGATAGAAAATTGGAAGGCGAGTTCACCAGCTGGATCTTAAGAACTAGATGAAAGCCATTGGCGGTGGTGAACATTGAAATCACCTAAAATGATGATTTCAGAGAAAGGAGAAGAAGAAAGAATGTGTTCTATTTTGGAGTTAAGATAGTCGAAGAATTTTGGATAGTCTGTAGAGTTAGGAGATAAGTAGACAGAACAAATGAATTTAGTTGTAGAATTGCAAGAAAGTTTGAGCCATAAAGTTGAGAATTCAGAAGACTCCAAATTAGAGACACGAGAACAGACAACATCGTTGCGCACATATGCGCAACATCCGCCTTTGGCTGAAAATTGAGGATAGAGACAGTAGGAGGAAACAGAGTAGGGTTTGCTGTCAGAGCACTCAGACACCTGAGTTTCAGTTAAGAACAAGAGATGAGGTCTAGAAGAAGAGAGGTGGTGTTCGACAAAGTGGAGATTAGAAAAAAGACCGCGAATGTTGCAGAAATTAATGAAAAATGAAGACCGTGCACCAGGGCAAGCCGGCATAGAGGTCTTGGTGGCGCCAACCCCATCACCGGAGGCCACCAACTCCCAAGTGGTGATGGGGGAAGGAGTAGATGAGGGGCTATGTTTGGAATCCGCCCCTCTTGGATTCTCCGAGGCAGATTTTTCTTTTGCCATTTTTGATTATTTAATAGGTAATGTAAGTGTAAGCGTTTGTAAATATTGTAGGACACATGTGAAGAAGGAGGAAGGTTGGAGCATAGGCACTCCAATGTGAGTCAAGGGTACACTAGAGACCCTCTGAGAAGATGAAAACGCGAAAAGGAACGAACCAAAGGGCAACGGAGTGAAACGGAATGGTCTAGCCCATCCTATCACTCCGTGGGTTATGCCCAATGGGGGGTACTTGCATCGCTTCGGACGGCGCTACGTCCTCCCCCTATCAATATATATATATATATATTTTTCTTTTCTTACTGGGGTTTTCCCAACCCTGCTTAAAATTGAGTAAACAAACTAAATGCTTTTAGAATCTGGAGAATACAAAATGCCTTCAAATTCAAAACAGTTTATTGAGTCATCTGTACGGATAAAAGTTATAGAAGCTAAAAAGTATCATACATATATATTTAACTAACTTTCAAAATAAACAAAATTAATGAATCAAATTATGTATATTAAAAAAAAAATGAAAATAGACAAAATTAATAGAAGTCTTTTGAAGTTTATGAAAATAAAATATCCTTGTTCACAAAAATACATTGTTATAAGTACTAGCAGCATTTCCTCCTTCATATGTGATTTTGAAATTTTTTTTAGCTCTTGACAAAACAATGAGATCTGCTTTATTCTAAAATTGAATGCATTGATGAAGAGTTTAAAAATTGCCTTTATCAATTCTTCCCTCTTCTGGAACAATAGTATTTTACAGTTGATGAAATTCACAATCCAAGTGATAGTATACCCAATACTGACCACATTATATCTTGGAATACACCCTATTATCCCATATTTTTAAATAGAATATGACAAACTAATGAGCCTAATATTTTTAATACCATTGATTAAAAATGTAAAAAAAAAAAAAAACTACTTTTATTAAAAATAGATAAATTCAGTAAAAGCCAGACTGAGATAAGCCACTTTTAAATTCCATTTTTTTTTTTTTACTCGTTATAAAATGAAATGGATTAAATAAAATCTAATTAAGGCATTAAGACCACTTTTTTACAATAAGTTCATCAAAAACCTTAATTTTTATTACAAAAATGGACAATATCACTTTATACAGAATTTTTCATTTTGAATAGTTTAAAACTGATAGGCCATATGTTACTGACTTTAATATCAAATCTGAAAATTTGAGAGTATTTGTCTATGAGGGATTATGTTCCCAAATCTTTATATACACTATGAGTAATAGTTTAATTTTTTTTTTTTTACTACTGATATTTATAAAATATCGGTAATTGTAGCGTTCACGGTAGAGGATTTTTTTGTACGAGACAAGGTTGCTAATATACCTACGCATTGGGAGTTCGACTAGAACTACGCATAGGAATTTGAAACTAACAACATAGCCTAAGAATTTCTGATACGACAAGGTTGCTGGATCATTGGCGTTACAAAAATTTTTTTTTAAAAAATATATAAAAAATGAAAATTATTTTTCTTCAATGTGACTACACAAGATCTTTTAATGCTTGAATTTCTGATACTACAATGTTGCTGGATCATTGGCATTACAAAAATTTATAAAAAAAAAAAATTTTAATTAAAAAAAAAAAAATATATATATATATATATATAAACAAATGAAAATTATTTTCCTTCAATGTGACATCACGAGATCTTTTAATACGGCAGAATGACGTAGTCCTATAAAGGTTGTCAGTGCTTTCATGTTAATGGGCTGCCTATAATTTTTTTTCACCTCCCCATCAAAAAAAAAATTTTTTTTTGGCAACGTATTAAATGACTAAAATATATATATATATATATATATATATATATATAATATATATATATATATATATATATATATATAGAGAGAGAGAGAGAGAAATATAGTGGAAAATTATCACCACCACTCACGATATACAAATGATCGTGTGCCATGCATTTACGATTTTATTGCTGACTGCAATAATACATATAATACAAGTTGCAAATGCATGGCACACGAACGTTTGTCTATGGGGGCTCTGCCCCCATACCCCCCGACCCGTGAGTGGTGACATTTTTTTTCTCTCTCTCTCTCTCTCTCTCTCTATATATATATATATATATATATATATATATATATATATATAATATATATATATATATATATATATATATATATATATATATTATATATATATATATATAATAAGGTAAAGGTGGAGATTGGTTTCTGAGTTTCGACTGTCAAAAACTATCGAAAATATCGGAGAAGCCTATCGTAAACAAGAGAGTTGCCAGAGGTACTATTACTAGACATACACACAATTATTATTACTTACTTTTCTAGCAGAACCTAATTCGATTTATCATAACCTGAACTACCGAAGTTGCCGTAAAAGAGGCCTAACCTACACAAGAACCACATCCGACCACAATGTAAATAAAAAGCAAACAAATTCTTTTAGGGATATAGTATCGATTAAAATAAAATATTGACATAAAAAAATATCGATATAAAAAATATCGAAACTCAGAAAACAATCTCTACCTAAGCTTATATAATTATTATGATTATTATTATTATTATTATATTACACACTACCCCATATCCCACATCATGCAAAATTCTTGTAAATTTTAACTATTATTTCCATTTTTAGCTTCAACATTCTAAATATAGCAACTCGTCAAAACATTGAAAGATTTTTTTTTTGTTTTTGTTTCTGAAAACGGACCTCACCAACGAGGGCATGTGAGAGAGTTTTATAATGGCGGCAAACGATATTATGATGTTATAATTATTCCTATTATTTTAAACTTTTTTTTTTTTATTTTAAGTGTTTTTTTAATTTTTTTTTCTTACAAAATAATTTGCCATCCGTCGATTAACCAAAAAAACAAACAAACATCATTTCCTTTCATAGTTACGCTGAGAAGAAAACAAACAAAAAACGGCACGTCATATCAGTTTCAGTTGAACTCGCAACACGTGAATACGTAGTTTCAATCAAACTAGCAACCCGTAGGTATGTAGGTATTTTCAGCAACCTTGTCTCATACGAAAAAATCCACTACCATGAACACTACAATTACCAAAATATCAATTTTATTATCAATATATCATTCATTCCTATACTGAAAAATCAAACTTTCTAAAATAGTGACCTATATGCTCAATATATACATTTTTTTAAGTAAAAAATTAAGAAAAGGTTTTTGATATATTAATAATACAAAGTCTTTAAATCTTAATTAGGCATTATTTAATTTATTTATATACTTTATTTTATAATACTATAGAGTAGAAATAATTAAAAGTCAAATGTGGCTCATCTGAGTCTAACCTTTACCATAAATTCTTAGCATCAAATTTGCAATGCTTTCTTTCATATGCGGGAATACCTCACCAACTGTGGGTATATACTGTCCCTACAGCCAGAAAAATATGCCTACTACTCTTCAGGATATCACATGTTCAGGGCATAGATGTCTGCCTAGTATGGTCAAAATGCTCTCCAGACATTAAGTATTTGAGTAACATGATGTAATATAACAATTACACAAACAAACAAACAAAGCCCTATTTGGCATCTTTGCTGACCTTACTAATTTGTAACATAAACATAGTATCTAAACTATTGGAATATTTGATTTTTTTGAACATTATATCAAGCACGGTGTCAAGGTAAAGTTGTTTAGCAAAAAGAAAGTCTAACATATTCAAAAACAAAGCGCCTTACATACCTGGAAGAGTTGAATTGTTACAAGGCAGCAAAGGCCCACAGACCATGGATCCAAATTTCGTTCTGAATGAACTATTTTCACTTCTCTGAATAAATCTAGAAACAGAATGCGTTTCATTCATATATTAATAATAATGTTTTATAAGAATCATATGGAAAAGATAGAAAAGACCAATCAATTATAATATCATAAAAGTATTATAAACATGAAATAAAAGTTAGTATTACCTATATTCTACATAAGTTTTGAGTTAGATTCAAGAAATGTGGAATATATTCCCAAGCCTGATCTAAACCCATAACAAAATGCCATAATTCGTGTTCGATGATAAATTTCTAAAATTTTCCTTAGAAGTACTACGGCCATTCTAGGAAGAATTTTATTACCATTCGTCAAATGAATAAATAAATAAAATAAATAAATAAATTAAAAAATAAATAAATAAACAACTAAACAAATACACAAGTAAATAAATAAATAAGTATATAAATTAATAAGAATAATTCGTGAAATTGTAATGAGGTGGGGAAATTAAAGTAATAAAACGCGATATTAGCCTAATATATTTTAATGATTTTCATCTTATAACTTACATATTTTATTTTTAACCTCACTTTTTAAGAATATAAAGAGATTGTAAAAAACCACATGGACCAATAAATAATTGGAGACACTTAACCCACATGAGATAAATGAATATACTCCTACAAAAGAAGATATTATTTAATATGAAACAACACTGGTTTGATGTGAGTAAATGGAAGCGAACTCCCCCTAATAGCAAAGGTGGGCACTCGCAATTTTTTTTTATTCCGCAATTCGCAATTCCGCAACTTTTTTTCCTTCGATTTCACAAACAAATTTTTTTGAGCAAGCAGACAGCGTCAAAAATCGTTCCATGTAAATCACTGGTTAATATATATATATATATATATATATATATATATATATATATATATATATATATATATATATATATATATATATATCTATATATATATATATATATATATATATATATATATATATATATATATATATATATATATATATATATATATATATATATATATATATATATATATATATATTTATATATATATATATATATTGAGAATCCTTAAGTGTCAAAATCTCCCTAAAAAAAATCTATTATAAAATGGCAACACTTCATGTTTATGAAGGCAACACACGCTAAAGAAAGCGAGGTCTTGTTTTCTGACTGACCTTAGGCTTGAAGTTCGTTGGAACAAAGTTAAAATGTAATTGTGTTGTAACAATAATATCGTCCAAATTGACTTAAAAAATCGTCTAGAACGTAATGTATTAACTAATTAAACTACCATAGCCAAATTGTAGTTATATACTCCTTTTAACCCTTATTGTAGGAAACTATAAAGCTTTGTGATAGAAGTTAGGGCCTAACCTGACTACTCTTCCCTGATATCTTTTAAATATTGCTATTTGAATTAAATTGACATTTTATTATTCCAGGGTAGAGTTAGTGTTTAACTTGAATTGAATGTATGACTGGACTTTACTATTAACTGGGCCTTAGTTTTTAAGCAGAGTTTGAGAGTTTCTTGTTTGGGTTGGAGTTATGTATGTTCTACTAGGCTAAAATTTAATTAACTACTTTAAAATTACTTATGCGCTTATACTAAAGAGCCACAAATCCAAGTTATTAAATTTGGAAACCCAAGTCAATCCTCGTTTTTTAACAATTTGCAGAATACTTTAAATGGTGAGTTCTTTATTAATTTATTTTTATTAATTTGTAGGCTAAATTTTAATTAGAATTAGGTTTATTCTTAGGCTAAAAGCAGTTACAATCTGCATAAGCGTTTTCAAGGGTTTCACGCCACAGAGAATCCCATTATCTTTCCAAATTTAATAAAAAATACTTGGATATTACTCGCTTGATTATCTAAATGCTAAGATAGACCCGAAGTCTATTGGATTAGCCTATTTTAATCGTAATTTTACTCACCTTTAGCTTAATTAAGTTTCTTTGATTACTTGGGATTTACTTTAACTTGGATGAAGGCTTATTAATTTTAAATTTTGCTATTTAACAAATTAAATTGCTTATTAACCTTAAATTTTACTATTTAGCATATTAAATTTCTTATTGATTTGATATGGCGGAATCTGATGAATGCCAATCGTTGAACCGTTCCTTTATTAATGAAAGAGAAGATTTGAAAAACCGTGTGAAGTTGATATTAAATAAAATTGAAACTAGTTCGAGCGAGTCATTTATTAAAGATAAATTAGCGGAAGTAAAAAGTTATCTTAAATCTTTAGAGAAACTAGATAAAAACATATTGTCCAATTTAAATAAGTTTGATTCATTGCGTGAACTTTACATTAGTGATCGTGGATACATCATTTCAATATAAAATTGATATTGAAGAAAAAATTGCCATTATTGCGGAGAATTTAACTAAATCTAGCACCCCCTCCCCTACTAGCGAAGGGTCTGTCCCACCTATTTCCAATACTCCTGAAGTTGCTAATTTTAATAACAGTGATAGACCTGCTTCTAGCTTAAGTTTATTTAGAGGAATAAAAGAGCCTCCTATTCAAATTGGTAGATTTGAAGGGGATGAAGGAGATAAGTTGGCTTTCTCTCGCTTTCTTTCTAAATTTAATGCCCTAATTGGTAGTAATTCCATTTACTCTGAAGAAGAAAAATTTATTCATTTAATTAGTAATCTTGGGACCACCGCTTATGAGATGGTTAAACACCTTAGCCCTGAAGGTTCAAATTACAATGTTGCATTAAATATTTTAAAGACTGAGTATCTAGATAAAGATTTTATTATTCAGAAAATTATTGTTAGATTGCTTGATATACCCCCTCCACCTGAGGATGATTTTACAACCTTAAAACAGTTTTTAAATGAAGTTAAAGCTTTGGTATATGACCTTAAATCTTATAGTATTGATTTACTTATGCCTGAAACTGCTGGGTTTCAAATGATTAGTACAGCAGTAATTTATAAGTTGCCTCCAAAATTTGCTAATGCCTTAATTGATAAAGTACAGTCAAATTACCCTAATATCTTAGATTTATTTGATAACTCCTCTACATTACTTAGACGATTGGAACTAACTCTCAGGAACCAGCATCAACCTAAGCATGATGATTTTAACTTTAGGAAGAATAAATTTGGTAGAAACAATAATAGTAATAGCTCTAGTAAAAATACTAACAATGGTTATGAGTTTAAAAAGCTTGCTAATTATGACGATGGCCATAATGAGGGCTATGGTAGAGATAAGTTCTCTCATTTTAGTCATCATAAACCTTCACTTGAAAACTTTAAAATTTGCCAAAATTCTACCAAACCTCATGTTCCTTCTAAAACTAAGGGTCCCTAACCTACCTTTTCCTTGTAAATTTTGCAATGGGGCTGGTCACACCATGAACAAATGTCCATTCTACCCTGATATTGAATCTAGATTAAATAGGTGTGATCAGTTAAACATTTGTAGATTCTGTTCTAGTGCCAAGCATGATACTGATGAATGCCCGGGAAATCATGACAACTTTTTAGATTATGCTTGCTTGTATTGTAATCTTCATACTCATATTTCTGCATTATGTCAAAAGGGGCATCCTCTTAAATCTAACAGCCAAATTCAGGTAATTCCTGATGGAGAGGCTGGTTAACCTTTAAATGAAAATATTATTTTAGTTTTAAGTAGTTTGTATTATTTAATTTTAAGGTATTTGTAGACTTATTTTAGCATTGTAAAGATTAGATTTAGATTTAAATTTGTAGGCTTGCATGGTAGAAAATATCTTGATGCTAGATTGATTTGACTTTATTGATTTAAAAATTTGATTTTGCTTAATTCAAATTTAAATTTAAATTTAAATTTAAATTCTTTTCTTTGGGAGAATATTGAGAATCCGTATATTTTATATTTAATCGATGATTTAAAAAAAAATCTATTATAAAATGGCAACACTTCATGTTTATGAAGGCAACACACGCTAAAGAAAGCGAGGTCTCTTACTTACTGACTGACCTTAGGCTTGAAGTTCGTTGGAACAAAGTTAAAATG
>SEYY01000553.1:0-10113 GCA_009176605.1 Armadillidium nasatum
AGATGTTTCTCGACTTTGAAGAGAATAAAAACTTTTTTACGTAGTAACCATGTGCAACGAGAGATTGAATGCATAAGAGATTGAAAACTTTTCGACATCTAAAAACTCGAAGAACTAATCTTATTTTTAAATAAGAATATCAGCAAGCTTTCCATAATAAATAAGGTACGTTTGAAATTTATTATATATATATATATATATATATTATATATATATATATATATATATATATATATATATATATATATATATATATATATATATATATAATTTTAATAACTGTTAGTGATGTTATAGTTTCGAGGAATCGAACCCGGGTCCCAAAAGATGTAAGTCCGTTGTGTTGACCACTACTCCACCGATGGTACAAAAGGAAATAATCCAGAACTTCTACTGACATATCGCCTAGTGAAAAGCTCCTTCAATATTTCCCCGACCACAACTTGGGCGTAGCGTCAACATGGACCAGGTTCTATCCTGAGTATAAATCGCAGTGCAAATTTTATAATTTTGATAGCCACTATAAATAAACCGTGGAATCATTATTTATAATTTTAATAACTGCTAGTGATGTTATAGTTTCGAGGAATCGAACCCGGGTCCCAAAAGATGGAAGTCCGTTGTGTTGACCACTACTCCACCGATGGTACAAAAGGAAATAATCCAGAACTTCTACTGACATATCGCCTAGTGAAAAGCTCCTTCAATATTTCCCCGACCACAACTTGAACTTCGATTCCTCGAAACTCCACATTTCCTCATCCCCACCTCCAATCCTCATAACTTTATTCTTCGCTGGATTGAATTTCAATCTCGTGTTTGCACATTTACCTTCAAACTCTCTCACAAGTATTCTCATCTTTTCTCCAGATTCTGCCACCAACACATGCCGCATCATCTGCAAAAAGTAAAACATTCACTTCACATTCACCCTCCATATTTCTCAACTAATACTCTTCCTTTCTCTCTCCATTTTTCTAAGTAAACCATTCATCAATAGATTAAATAACATGGAGATATTACACACCCCTGTCTCAATACCACTCCTATGCTAAACCAATCTGATAGTTCTCTCTTCACCCTAAATCTTGATCTACAATTCGCATATATATATATATATATATATATATATATATATATATATTATATATATATATATATATATATATATATATATATATATATATTAGTGATGGATCGGATGTCATATTTTCTAATTTGCGGATGCGGATGTCGAATTTTGGAAAAGTGCGGATGCGGATGCGGATGTTGAATTTTTGAAAGTGCGGATGCGGATGTTGAATTTCCGAAAGTGCGGATGCGGATGTTGAATTTTCGAAAAATGCGGATGCGGATGTTGATTTTTGTGCGGATGCTCCGCATCCTCGCATGCGGATGCGGATGCCATCACTAAATATAATATATATATATATATATATATATATATATATATATATATATATATATATATATATATATATATATATATATATATATATATATATATAGGGGACCTATTATGTAGGAGTCAGCAAATATGTGGTGCAGGAGGTCCCTATACTGTGTAGCGCGAAGGGGGATAGATCAGGAGGCTGGCTGTTTTCAATGTCCCCTTGTGGAATGCCGACTGGTAGACGTGTGGTAGCCACCACTTTTGTTTAAGCCTCGAAGCGTTGGTAGCCTCAGATGGAAGGCTACTTCAAAGGAGTAACCACAGTCGAGGGAAAATGGTCTGCCAAACTGAGTATCCTTTCGAGGAACAGAAGGCGTTGGAACTACTACTTCTTTTGGGACGTCTTTTTCTGGTTCTGTAGGGGCGGCTTCTTCTTCTTCTTCTGCTGTTTCTGTTTTTGCCGCTGCTTCTGCTTCTTGCCTAAGTGAATAGCCAATTACTTATTTCTATACCTTCTGAAAATTATCTCAATATTGGGAAGGTGTAAGAAAAGTAGATGGTTTTCCACTTTGTTTGCTTAGTTTAGATTTGATTTGATTTGATAATTTTAACAAAAATGGTTTACAACCTTATTACTATTAAAGTTTTACAAATTCATATTGAAATAACATACAAAATTTTATATATTTAAAGTAGAAAATATTGTTTTACAATGTATTTAAATATTATATATTAAAATATATTAAAATTTAAATTTTTAACATAAACATTTTTATTGGAAATATAATATAATATAATTTAAAACAAATATATTATACATTTTATAATAATTTTTTATAATAGTTTTACCTTTGAGGTTTCCCGAGAAAATTATTGTTTTGGTGCGAACATGACATAAAAATGGCGCTAAAAAGTACATTAAGAATCTGAAATAGTAATATATATAATTTACATAATATTTTAAATATTTTTCTTTTTAAATTAACAGTTTATACCTTTATACATATATGATAACTATTTTTATAACAAAAAGAAACTAAATTTTTATTTATTACTTAGTTTTAAATTCTTTTAAAAATATAAGTATTATGCACAAGTTAACGCTTTAAATTATAATTTTTTATAGAAAACGTTTTTTCTATTTTGGATAACTATTTTAAAAAAGGGCACTATATATATATATATATATATATATATATATATATATATATATATATATATATATATATATATATATATATATATATATATATATATATATATATTAATAAATATGTTGCTAGCAATGCAGGAAAAGATATCATTTTATTAAGCTTTAATAATAGATGCTAAAGGCAATATGAAATAAATAAATAACAGTTCATATGATAGACGTTTCGGGTTATCTAAACCCATTATCAATATCATCTGTAAATGAAATAAAATAAGTAACAATCAGTATAAATGTAAGAGATAATTATAAACACAATTTAACAAATTAATAACACCAATAATATTATCAACAATTGAACTAAAAACAAAAATAAAAATAAAAATAAAATAAATTAACTATAAATTAAGCACACTAAGCTATTGCGAACAAGGTGAGTACAAATTAACAAATAAGCAAATTGAAGTTTGGTCAAACAGGTTGTAGTCTGTAGTTACTTGGTTGTAGAATTTCAAAAATATGAATGGATGAAACAGGTGTATTAGGGGATAAAATTAAGGCTATTTAATGATAAGGTTATAGCTGGATGAATTGAGGTTAAGCTATCAGGAGAGAGGTGGAAGAGGCTGATTGATTAAGAGTAGGTTGAAGTTGTCTGATATGCAATGATTCTAATATTTTGCGGTCTAAGGTATTTGAAGAAGATGTCAAGATACTAAAATCTGTAAATTGTAGGGGGTGATTTTGGGAGGATGAGTGGTCACGAATGGGGGAGTTTTCAAGGGAAAGGAGAGGTAGATTCGTACGGAAGGAGGTGCCGAGATGCTTATGGATTCTGAGCTTAAGAATATATATATATATATTATATATATATATATATATATATATATATATATATATATATATATATATATATATATATAATATATATATTAATTGAGGTGTTCCTCAGGGTTCTGTTCTATCTCCTACTTTATTCTTACTTTTCATCAACGACCTCCTCAGCTGTACTCCTAACTCTGTTCATTCTTATGCCGACGACTCAACTCTCCATTCTTCTACGCATTTCAAATCTGCTCCCTCTTTGGCTTCTAAAGTTGCTTCAAATGTCTTGCCGATATGGATGGGATTTCCTGGAGGGGCCACCCCAACCTTGTGAAATTCAACTCTTTGAAAACTCAACTTCACAGCTATCTCTCAAAAAACCTTCCCAACTATCCTATCTCCTTCGCGGCTCTCCCGTCTCACCTGTGAATAACATAAATTTTCTTGGTCTGAACGTAATCAATAAATTATCTTGGAAACATCATATCACAAAGGTTGCTAAGTTGGCCTCTAAAAAGCTGGGAGTTCTGTTCAGATTGCGGGAATTTTTTTCTTCTAAACAGATACTCCAATTATATAAAGGTCTTATCCGTCCGTACATCGAGTACTGTTCTCAAATTTATGGTGGTTCCGATTCAACCATTCTTTTTGAAAAGGTTGAGTCTAAGGCTAAAAGGAAAATAAACTTCCCTATTTTCATATTTCCTTTACCCTCTTTCTCTGCAAGGTGACATTGGCAGACTCTCTCTTTTCTATAGGTACTACAACGGCTGGTGCTCGAGGGAGTTGAATTCTCTCATTCCACCACCATTGCGTAGCCCTCGCAGCACAAGGGGTGCCTTGCTTTCACATGAACTTTGTGTGAGCATTGCAAACTCAAGTGTTAACCTTTCCGGCTACCTGTTCTGTGGAACTCTCTATCTTCTCTTTTTTCCTGCTGCATTTTAAAAAAACTATCTTCTGTCTACGCCTACCTGAGGGATCTACGTTAGGTTCGGGATTGGATTTTTTTTTCTCCCCTCTCCTTTCCTTTCCTTTAATTATGCCCCCTCCTTAAAAAGGGATCTGCCCGTGAGTGATGATAATATATATATATATATATATATATATATATATATATATATATATATATATATATATATATATATATATATATATATATATATATATATATATAATATATATATATATATATATATATATATATCGGTATATATTATTGCTTCCGTTAAAAGGGACCCTCGGAGTGTGCCGAGCGCATTACTGAAGTGATTCTCCCTGGCATGGAGGCGTTCATTCCATATTCTTTCCCTTCTAAGCCTAACGAGCATTTGTTTAACCCTGCTTGTTCTCGTGCTGTTCGACGTAGGGATGCTACCTTCAAAGATTACCGTCCTCTTCAAACTTCAGAAACTCCTTCAACTTACATTTCATCCCAGAATCGTGCAAAATCTATCCTCCAAAACACCAAAAACTATTCTTCGTTGAAAATGCAAAAATGTTTTTGATTCTTCTTCACGCCCTTTCTGACATTTTGCAAAAAATGTCAGCTCTAACTTTGCTTCTTCCTCTTTCCCTCCTCTAGTATCTTCCGACGCCAGAACTGCCGTTTTGCCTATTTCTAAAGCTGGACTCTTCGCGCAAACTTTTGCCTCTAATTCAGCCTTAGACGTTTCCGGAGCTATTCCTCCTCCTTCAGCTCCTTCCAACTCATTTATGCCTACAATTGTAATTTCATCTAAAGTTGTCATTTCTGCTCTCTCTGAGCTTAGCTTAACACTAAGAAGACGTACTGTCTTGATGGCATTCCTCCTGTGGTTCTCAAAAAACTTGTGTTTCTGAGCTTGCACTCTGCCTTGGTAAACTTTTTCGTCTCTGTCTTTTTACTTTAACCATCCCTTCTTGCGGGAAGCGTGCGCTCATTCAGTCTTTTCCGAAGAAGGAGGACCCCTCTGAACCCTCCAACTACCGTCCCATTTCTTTAACCTCCGTTCTTTCTAATGTTTTCGAATCTATCCTTAAGAGGAATATTTGGAAACATCTCAGTTCTTCAAATCTTATCTCTTATCACTATATGGCTTTTGTAAGAAACGTTCTATTATTGATCTTTCCCTTCTGTCTGAATCTTGGTCTTCCGCTCTACGGCATTTCGGTGAAATTTTTGCTATCGCGCTGGACATATCGAAAGCCTTCGATAAGGTCTGGTACAAATATTTGATTTCTAAACTTTACTCTTTATTAATCTATCCTTCTCTCTATGGTTCTATGGTCTTCTTTCTAATTTTCTTTCAGGTCGTTCTATAGCTGCTGTTATATCCTTCATCTGTCCTTAATATTCTCGGTATTTCTTTCTCGTGATATTTCTTGTAAGAATCACTTTACTTCTCTTTCTTAACAATCCTCTAAGAGGATGGGTGTTCTGTTGCGCCTTTGTGATTTTTTTTACCTCAATCCAGTTACTTTCTCTTTATAGGGGTGTTGTTCTTCCCTGTATGGACTAAGCCTCGCAAATCTGGGGTGGTTCCACTCACGCAGCTCTCATTGACAAGATGGGGTCTATGGCTTTTCGTCTTAACAACTCTTCCGCTCTCATTAATTCTCTCCAATCTCTTTCTGCCCGTCGAACTCTTGCGTAACTCACTCTGTACCATCGCTAGTATAATGAATTCTGCTCTTCTGAACTCTCCCGTTGCATTTCTCCTCCATTGAGAAGGGCTCGTGCAACACGCCTCTCTAAACAAAAGTTTAGGAACACTGCACAAGGACTGTCTAAAAAAAAATTACTTGAGAGAAATTTTGATACATATCACAAGAAAAACTTATAAGCAAAATGTTTTTAAAAAAAATAAATAAATAAATGAATAAGTAAATTTTTTCCCCAAACGTTTTTTGAGTCGGAACCTTTTTCTAGGGATACATATTAACAAACCAGAACACAATTTGTTAAGATAATGTTTTTCTACAGTGCTCCTCAGAATTTAGACTAGATTTGTCAAACGATAAAAATGTTATTTAAAAAAGAAACGGAAGGTTTGTGATCTCGCAAACTATTGATACTACTGAAATTTTACACAGAAGGGATACCATCAGGACCGTACGCCTTCTTAGTGTTAAGCTCAGAGAGAGCAGCAGTGGCGTCTTTAGAAGAAATTACAATTTTCGGCATAAATGAGTTGGAGGGGTTGAAGGAGCAGGAACAGCTCCAAATATTGTCTAAGGTTGAATTAAAGGCAAAAGTTTGAGCGAAGAGTTCAGCTTTAGAGGAAGGCAAAACGGCAATTGTAACGTCAGAAGATACTAGAGGAGGGAAAGAGGAAGAAGCAAAGTTAGAGTTGACATTTTTTTGCAAAATGCCAGAAAGGGCAAGAGGAAGAGGAGCCAGAAAGATTATTGTATTGCGTCGGAGAAAGGAGTTTTTAGTGTTACGGAGAACAGATTTTGCACGATTCCGGGATGAAATATCAGTTGCATGAGTTACTGGAGTTTGAAGACGACGGTAGTCCCTGAAGGCAATATCCCTGCGGCGGATAGCACGAGAACAAGCAGAGTTAAATCAAGGTTTGTTAGGTTTAGTAGAAGGGAAAGAATATAGGAATGTACGCCTCCATGCCAGAGAGAATGACCTCGATTATGCGTCTCTGCACACTCCGAGGGACCCCTCCCACGGAAACAGTAATCATTCCATGGAAAATTAGAGAAGTACAACCGCAAGTCAGACCAGTTAGTGGCACCGAAATGCCAGAAACGTCTCTGCGCAGAAAGCGGGGCCGTTCTTGCGGAAGACTTGAAGAGACAGGACAAGATACGGAGATAAGAAGGTGATCGGATGAACCCAGAGGAGGAAAGAGTTTAACAGTGAAAGGAGAAGGATAAGAAGTTAGGAAAAGATCAAGTATGTTGGGTTCATCACCAAGACGATCAGGGATACGGGTAGGGAGATTCACCAACTGCTCAAGGTTGTTCTGGATCGAAAATTGGAAAGCGAATTCACCAGCTGAATCGTGAGAACTATATGAAAGCCATTGGCTGTGGTGAACATTGAAATCACCTAATATGATGATTTCGGAGAAACGAGAAGAAGGAAAAATGTGTTCTATTTTGGAGTTAAGATAGTCGAAGAATTTTGGATAGTCAGTAGAGTTAGGAGATAAGTAGACAGAACAGATAAATTTAGTTGTAGAGTTGCAAGAAAGTTTAAGCCATAAAGTAGAGACTTCAGAAGACCCCAAATTAGAGACACGAGAACAGAATAACATCGTTGCCCACATATGCGCAACATCCGACCTTTGGCTGAAAATTGAGGATAGAGACAGTAGGAGGAAACAGAGTAAGGCTTGCTGTCAGAGCACTCAACACCTGAGTTTCGGTTAAGAATAAGAGATGAGGTCTAAAAGAAGAGAGGTGGTGTTCGACAAAGTGGAAATTAGTAAAGAGACCGCGAATGTTGCAGAAGTTAATGAAAAAAGAAAATCGTGCACCAGGGCAAGTCGGCATAGAGGTCTTGGTGGCACCAACCCCATCACCGGAGGCCACCAACTCCAAGTGGTGATGGGGAAAAGAGTGGATGAGGGGCATTCTTTGGATGCCGCCCCTCGTATTATCTATGTGGCAATTTTATGTTTCGCCATTTTGTTGTTATTTTTAAAGGTAATGTAGGAGTAAGCGCTTGTAAATTTGTAGGGACTTGAGAAGGGTATTGGGGGAAGGAGAAGTGAGAGCATAGACACTCCAATGTGAGACGAGGGTACACTAGAGACCCTCTGAGAAGGTGAAACGCGAAAAGGAACGGACCAAAGGGCAACGGAGTGAAACGGAATGGTCTAGCCCACCCTATCACCCCGCAGTTTAGCCCAATGGGGGGTACTTTCATCGCTTCGGACGGCGCTACGTCCGCCATATATATATATATATATATATATATATATATATATATATATATATATATATATATATATATATATATATATATATATATATATATATATATATATATATATATAATACACGCACAGGGAACAATGAACTTATTTTAGGCACTGTTCCAACACTTCGAGACTTTTTTTTTCTATAGTAAAAAATCAATTGCATAATTCATATGCAAGTTCAAATTTTCTAAGCCTTTAAGAAAAAGAGTTTTGTTGCACTTGCTTGAATCAGCAGCTTAAAAATGAATGACACAGACCTTCCAGTTAGCGAGTTTTACTCCTTGACTCTACATATATTGTTTTCACCCCTTAAGAATTAGGTCAATTATGTTACAGTTTTATGTATTTTTAAAATTCTTTTACTTATTTCTTTTAACGGATGTTTATTTTACTGTATAAATTTATATTATATTAGATTTGAAGTGGTGTCCTAGACGAATATGCCTGGCAGTATGTACTGGAAGAAATAGTTTGTATTTATGGACACCATTTGGTGCAATAACGGTTCCAATTCCTCTTCCTAATTCCGCTTTAATGCAAGTGTCAAACTTAAGGTAAGTGGGAGTTACCACCATTCAAACTTAGATTTAAAAGTTTAAAGTATAAAGTGAATGTTCTTTTGTCTCTTTTTTTTTCATATCCGCTAGTTTTTAATAGGTATGCACATCTAGACAGTGGGTATGCACCAGTAAAATAAGGTCACATTTTTTATGGTACTTCTTTAGGTCTGGAATTAAAAGCCTTAAAATGGCTAGTGTTGAGGCTATGTATATTGGTTGTCTACGATTTGAAGTACTCCATAATTTTCTTCAAATATAATTTTTTTCCATTTTTCATATTGAAGTATTATTTTTCAGCATCTTTAGTTAAATAACTATTTTGTGTTGGCTACCATTTGAAGTACTCCAAGTTTCCCACGAATTTTCATTTGTTTTTGTTTTATTTTAGCCTTATAATATTTGACTGTTATTATTGTTTAGCTTCCATTTAGCAGTATCTCTGCCTCATATTGTTCTCGCTCACTCGCTTCTCTCAATACATAGAATGCTTCTTCCCAGATGGAAAGTTTTCGGTTTGCCTCCTCTCAATTTTACGTTTTCTGCTACCGGTATTATCTACTTATTTTGAAGTCACATTGCTAGAAACTATTGAAATACAAAACTTAAGATCTGTCAAAATGGATTCTATCTCACAAGCCGTATATATATATATATATATATATATATATATATATATATATATATATATATATATATATATATATATATATATATATATATATATATATATATATATATATATATATATATATATATACACCAAGCTGGGTGGAATTTTGCCAGGGCTGGGGTTGCCTAAAATTTGTAAAGAGGTCAAAAGTACTGAAATTTATTTATTTAGTATATATATATATATATATTATATATATATATATATATATATATATATATATATATATATATATATATATATATATATATATATATATATATATTAGGGATGGAGTGAAGTATCGGTATCGGTATCGGCAGTATCGGCACATTTTTTGGTATCGGTATCGGTATCGAACGCTCAGGTATCGGTATCAGTATCGGCTAAAAATGGCCGATACCGATACCAGATTTTTTTCGTCCCTTTGGCTTAATTAAATTATGTTATTTTTATATTAATATTACGTAATATTTTGAAACGCCGTTTCGCGATAATTTTGTTTCCCGAACATTATATGTTGTTTTCCACTAAAAGTTTATTTTTTCAAATGCAAAAAATTGTTTTTCAATTTATTTTCACGCCATTTACTTCTACCATTTGGTTTGTTT
>SEYY01000553.1:12713-20213 GCA_009176605.1 Armadillidium nasatum
GTTTTGAGATATAGCCTTCAAAAAGGGTCCATTTTTGGCCAAATTTCAAAAATTCCCAAAGTTTGAGAGGCTATATCTCGCTTCAAACAAAGAGCATTTAAGTATGCACTAAATAAATATTGTTGCCCTGCCCTCTTCTAAACAATATTCACAAATAAAAAAAAATAGTAGGTAGCGTTTTTTATAAATAATTTTTTCCTCCAGAAGGGTACGATTTTTGCAAAAAAAAATTTCAAGTGCTTATATAACTTTTTTCTTGACGTGATATCAAAAACCTATTCCCACCAATGCAAGAAATTGGGGCAGAGGTATTCAGCTAAATTTTCAGCTCATGTGGACCAGTGGTTTGACCCAGTTATTCATTTTTTTCAACTTTGGGTCCAAATAAGTTTAAAACCGTTATAGACTCAAAAAAATTCTCGAAATCAACTCAGAACTTCGTGAAAAAATTCACATACTTTGAAAATTTCAGCTCAATCAGTCAAATAATAAAAAAAAAATTTCAAACAAAATATAAGAAAATTAAGATTTTTTTTCTTTTCTGTTTCTTTTGACCGCTCCTTTTCTGCTAGTGAATGTTCATCTTTGTGTTTTGATTTTAGATACTCCAAAAAGATTTGGTTGAAATTTTTTTACATGTAGCACCCGGAGGTTCTCTTCTAATTTTCTGACTGCAGATGTTAACATTTAGCTATTTCGAGCCTATCCTGAAACATTGTAAAGTATTCAAATACTGCAGAAGCTGATCTTTTAGCCATATTGACTGAAAGTATAAACAAAAAAATAATTTTTAAATAATGCAGCTAAATGATACAAGTTTGATACATGGCAATAAAATAACAATGATATGTATAAATACAGGTTAAATTGATAATTTTATATCTTACATTTTTTCAAACTTTACCTTAGGGTCTTACTTAAGTAAACCTGTTGAATCACTATTATGAATTAGAATATTTTTTTTTTAATTTTTGTACTTTTTTTAAACTTTAACTATACAAAACTGTAATTTTTTGATTTTTTGATTTTTTGAAAATGCATATAATCATTAATTTAAGTGAATGTTGGCTATTCTACTCCTTCCTTACAATTAAATAAACCTTATATCTAATTTTCTTAACCTTAAATTTCAGTGCTTTTGACCTCTTTACAAATTTTAGGAAACCCCGGCCCCGGCCAAATTTGGGTGACCCCGGCCCCGGCCAAATTCCAACCCCGGTCGGTCCCTATATATATATATATATATATATATATATATATATATATATATATATATATATATATATATATATATATATATATATATATATATATATATATATATATATATATATATATATATATATATATATATCCTATGTCTTCTGAGTGAGTGAGTGAGAGATTGAGAGTGAGTGAGAGTTAGTGAGTGTGAGTGAGTGAGAGTGAGTGAGTTAGTGAGTGATCGAGTGATCGAGTGAGTGAGTTAGTGAGAGTGAGTGAGTGTGTGAGTGAGTGATCGAGTGAGTGAGTGAGAGTGTTTTTTTTACAGTATCAAGGTATAAAATTTTCATATAAATTTTAAAATTATAATAAATTTAAAAATAAAGTATAAAATAGGAAAATGAAAAAATGAATATTTAAAACAAATAAAAATAGAGATTATTGTTTAATTAAGTTAAATAAAAAGTATCAAGTCTGGACTTGAATGCTAGTAATTAAAGAAATGTTATGACGTCACAAGAAATTATGGTCATGACGTCTTAATATTTTACATTCGTATTTGAAAGTGTCAAATATTTTGTCTAAAAACAAAATGTCACATGATGATGATAACCTCATGAGGAAAAATATGTGTATGTGTGTATACGCATACTAACCATACTAACACTTTACCCTTTTCTCCAGTGTATATCTTTCTACTGTTATCTTTGTATGTTTTACATTATTTATTTCTTCTGTAGTTATCGTTTTATCTTTCCCGACAAATGTTTCGCAGTGTCGTGTTTTCATGCCTTGCTGATGCACAGAATGAATTCTTTTTATGGCTCTTCTGATCTTATTCCGATCAGTCTTTAAATTTTTTTCGCTCTCCATTTATCGAACAAACGTATTGTAACAAAGTAACTGTCTGAAAACCAGTACGATCACATGCCTCAGCAAATGCCTGAAGTTTTATGCCTTTCTTTTTTTTTATCAGATTTTTTGTTAACAGACGATGATGATGCTGAATATAAATTATTATCACCAGAAGATGGCGTTTCTATTTGAAAACCTGTAAACACCTCTTGAGGCTCTTTTTAATTTCTTCTTGATTCAATCTTGCCAGTTTTCTTGCCTAAAGTCTTCAAATTTTTCTTTGTTATTACAACCTCCAAAGCACCTATTACCATTTTTCGATCACCTCTTTGACAATAGTAGTTTTCTGTAGTGATCTTACAAAAATATAATAATAATGAATGGGTAATTAAAAGTACGTAAATATTCATGCAACTGCCAATGTAAAAGACGGGAGGCCTTTCCCTAACTCTATCCAATGTCTCACTGCCCGGCATACTTCGTTTCATAATTCTAATTCCTTTCGGTACTTGTCGTTCAGGAGGGCAGCTGCACTTTTCCAAACCTGCACATTTACATACCGAAATGTCAGATAATGTTCATTTAATGTTTGTTTTAAAGTTTTCAAGGTTTTTTAGTATTTGATTGCTCTTTTTTCTCGCGTTCAATGATTTCATGATTTCTTAAGTTTACAGTGATAATATTGTAGCATCTGATTTATCCGTGTTACCGAAACAGTTGGAGTTAAAGGTATATACCTCAAATCCACGAGTCTATTACAAATAACTGGTGCAATGTCTTTAAATATGGATTCTTTCTTAAATGATTTTAACTCCATTCCTATATAAAAGTAGTACTGCATAACATCACAAATTGTAGGCAAACAACTCGAATTCATATATAGGACACACATGAGATCTTTTTATATTGAGGGCCATTTCCTTAAAACGGAAATTCCAATTAATGAAAACAAAGTTATTGCACGTACTTCTACCGCTGTGAAAAGGCAACTAATTCAATGGGTCGGACTTGGATAAGAAAGTGGCATTTTAATTCTTAGATGTTTTATGATTTCGCCTGGGGTAAAAGATAAGGTGTCAAAAAAAAAATGCTTCTATATAGACATAATTAGAGCCCTATATATATATATATATATATATATATATATATATATATATATATATATATATATATATATATATATATATATATATATATATATATATATATATATATATATATATATATATATATATATATATATATATTGTATAGAAGAAAAATTTGAAGCATGGGAAGCGATTCATGAACCCTAAAGTGTAATTTTCAACAAATTTGAGATTTGAAAGCTCCCTGCCGGGAACAAGAAATAAAAAACTACGAAAGCCAAAATTTTGGAAATAGTAATTTCTCATGCATTCACTTTTTAATAACTATTAGACAACGAAAATAAAACAAAACTTGAAAACGATCCGCCCTATATATATATATATATATATATATATATATATATATATATATATATATATATATATATATATATATATATATATATATATATATATATATATATATATATATATATATATATATATATATATATATATAATTTTTTTTTTTTTTTTTTTATTTCACCTCTGGTGGGCAAAGGCCAGAGGCCTACCAATGTTCCACCAGAGTTAGGGGGAAAGTCGGGAACATGGTCTAATTAAAGGCCGACATGACCTGATACACGGCGTTTGAAGGTGGCTAAGTCATAGGAAGTTGGGAAAATAGATGAAGGGAGTGTGTTCCACAGACTTTACCAGTAGAGTACATGTAAGATTGAGCATAGCGGTTAAGTCTGGGGTCAGAGAGTTGGACAGAGAAAGGATGAGACTGTGTAGAAAGACGAGTCGCACGAACCCTTCTCAGTGGAGGAGGTATGCGACGAGAGAGTTCAGAAGAGCAGTGTCCATTGTAATAGCGATAGTAAAGAGAGAGTGACGCAACATTTCGACGGGCAGAAAGAGATTGGAGAGAATTAGTGAGAGCAAGAGAGTTGATAAGGCGAAAAGCTCTAGACTCCACCTTTCCAGGAGAGCTGTATGAGTGGAACCACCCCAGATGTGTGACGCATACTCCATACAAGGGCGAACAACACCCCTATACAGAGCAAGCAACTGGGGTGGTGTGAAGAAATACTGAAGGCGCCTCAGAACACCCAACCTCTTAGAAGCTTTTTTAGAAAGAGAGGTAATGTGATCTTTCCAAGAAAGATCACGAGAAAAAGAAACACCTAGAATATTAAGGAGAGATGAAGGTTTGAGTTGCGTGTTTTCGAAGAAGATATCGTAGTTGTGTGGAAGATTGTGGCGAGTAGAGAGATGGAGGAATTGAGTTTTTGAGGCATTGAAAACAACCATGTTTTCTTTACCCCAATTTGAAATGAGAGATAGATCAGAGGTTAGTTGCTCCAAGGCCACCCTCCTTGCCTCTATTAACTGTTGCTGGGAGGGGCGCCTTTCAAAATGAAAAGAGTAATGAAGGGTGGAGTCATCAGCATAGGAGTGGATAGGAGATGAAGTAATAGAGAGAAGGTCATTAATGAAAAGCAGAAAAAGTGTTGGGGATAGGACAGATCCTTGAGGAACACCATTATTAATAGATTTATAGGATGAACGGTGGCCGTCTACAACAGCTGCTATAGAACGACCGGAAAGGAAATCAGAGAGAAGGATAGATTCCGAAAGAGGGAAGTTTGGAAATCAAAGCTTTGTGCCAGACTCTATCGAAAGCTTTCGATATGTCCAGCGCCACAGCAAAAGATTCACCGAAATGCCGAAGAGCGGAGGACCAAGAGTCAGAGAGAAGGGAAAGAAGATCACCAGTAGAGCGTTTCTTTACGAAAGCCATACTGGCGATCAGAGATAAGATTAGAAGAATTGAAGATGTTTCCAAATCTTCCTGTTAAGGATAGATTCGAAAACTTTAGAAAGAACGGAGGTTAAAGAAATTGGACGATAGTTAGAGGGTTGAGAGGGGTCCCCCTTCTTCGGCACAGGCTGAATGAGCGCACGTTTCCAGCAAGAAGGGAAGGTTGAAGTAGAAAGACATAGACGAAATAGTTTACCAAGGCAGGGTGCAAGCTCGGAAGCGCAAGTTTTGAGAACCACAGGAGGGATACCATCAGGACCGTACGCCTTCTTAGTATTAAGCTCAGAGAGAGCAGGAGGGAACGCGGTTTTTAAAGGAGAAATCTTCAAAAACAGCTTTGTCCTTTTATATTTTAAGCCCTTGATTCTAATTACAAATGCACAAATGATTTACCAACAATGAAAAGATTAATTCTTCTTTTATATTTGTTAGTTGTTCAAAGCAGCGTGACTCTCTGTATCCATATCGTTTTCTGAAGTGATCTTACAAAATATAATAATAATAATGAATGGGTAATTAAAAGTATGTAAATATTCATGCGACTCGCTAATGTAAAAGACGAGAGGCCTTTCCCTAACTCTATCCTATGCTGCACTGCCGGGCATACCTCGCCCAAGCGGCTCTCCTATGGGTTATATCACTGGCATGCTACTCATAAGTGAGGCTTGTTGGCCTTTTTCATTCTAACTCTTGCTATTATTACCAGACTCAACTTAAACGTAACTCAGAGCTCTGATATATTCCAGAATTATCTTGATTCTGCAAGAAAGTCTTCAAGAAAGTGAGCGCTAGGAACGCTTCTTCGCAAATCACTGGGGGAATTTGCTATCCGTTTCACAAGGAGGTGAACCAATACCAATACCACGGTTGGTACGGTCAAACAACTTCAAAACTTGCAACGATGCTCTTTGTAAAAAGGTTTTCCTTTTAGAGTAAGATGTCAGTGAATTTGTTTTAGTGCCTGGCGTCATTTTTTTTTTTTTTTGGTTTCTTCTCTTTCCAGGTCACTAAACGGTTGTTGTTTTTTTTTTTTTTTTTTTTTTTTTTTTTTTTTTTTTTTAACTTTAAATTGTTAGACCAAAATCTTGAAGTTCCTCTCTTTTCCTTTCCGAATATTTGCTTTCTCCCTCTCCATTCGTCTTATAACTTTGGCCAGTATTTGTCGTTTCATTTTTTATTTCTTATTATCACCACTATTTCCCTAGTGGAAGGAAAAAATAAACCTTGTGGCTGGCTCGAGCTTTTGTTTGTTATTTTTTCGGAAGATTTTCTCTCGTTTTTAAAAAACTGTAATAAGTTTTTAGTTATTTTTTTTATTATTATTATTTTTTTTCGAATTTTAAACATTTTTATAATCTTTCACATTTTTTTCAATTGCCATTCCATTATTATTATTATTATTATTATAATTATTTACTTTTAAATTTATAACTCATCATCACAATTATTATTATTATTATTATTATTATTTATTTATTACCATTATCATTATTACAATTATTATTATTATTATTTTCATCTGTACCATTTTCATTTTTTTTTATTAATATTTTTATTATTATTACTAACATTCAAATTTAATTCTAATTTTTGTACTTCACCTCCATTAGTTTAATACACTAAAAAAAAACAAAAAAACAAACGCACACACACAGCAGATTATCTTATTTTTATTTTTTCTTCTGTCTTTCCTTCAAATTTTCATTGCGATCTCTATCTTTCTTTCTTGGCTCTCGTCTTGAGGAAGTTCAGCTTCAAAACAATGTCCCCAAATTTTCGGGAAAAATTGGGCATTCATGGGAGAATTGTAATTGGAGTTGGAGTTCTGTACTCGTCTCGCCCATATCTGCTCTCTTTCTCAAAAAAAGAAAACAAGAGATTTATTTTCTCTCATCTCCTGATCTAAGTAGACTCTTTGTTAGGCACCTCTTTAGTTTTTCTTCTCGGTTTTGGTAAACTTGTTATTCTTGTTGATTTGTTTTCTTTTCACCTGCCCTCAGTTACTGCTTCGACTTTTCGTTAGGCTTAATTTTACTTGAGTTTCCTTGTTTCTTCAAACTTCTTTGTTATTGTGGTTGTTGTTCGTATGTAGAATTTTCTCTTCTTTCATTTTAAATTAATTTAGTATTTCACTTCTCACTTTTAATCAGAAGTTTATGTTTAATGAAGTCACTTCCTGGGGATTACCAAACTTGCTCCAATAGTGAACGCGGTTTTTAAAGGGGAAATCATCAAAAACAGCTTTGTCCTCTTTATATTTTAATCCCTCAATTCTAATTACAAATACACAAATGATTTAGCAACAATAAAAAAATTAATTCTTTATTAATTCCTCTTTTGTTAGCTATTACAAGCACCGTGAATCTCCGTACCCATATCTTTTTCTGAAGTGATCTTACAAAATATAATAATAATAATAATTATGAATGGGTAATTAAAAGTATGTAAATATTCATATGACTCACTAATGTAAAAGGACGAGAGTCCTTTCCCCAGCTCTATCTTATGCCTCACTGTCCGGCATTTATCGCCTAAGTGCTCTCCTAT
>SEYY01000553.1:22713-27077 GCA_009176605.1 Armadillidium nasatum
AACATGCATCTCCCTTCTTGATCGTAGGATTTTGAAGATTTATATATAAAAACTCATTGCCCATCATTAAATGATTAAGCTTCTTTTGTTGTCCTTTTCACTCAATAATGAAGTCCTTTTTCCCTTTTTTTTATTTTTGTGTTATTTCAATATTAATATTAATACTTTATTTTTTATTTTATTGTAATTATTATTAATTTAAATATCATATAGATACTTAATGAATTTGTATTTTAATTTTAATTGCATTTTAAACTAATAATTTTAAAAAAATTAGTTTGTGCTGAAGACGGACCGAGAAACTGTGTGAAATGTTAACAGTGTATTAAATGAGTATGTGGAAACCCTTGAACTGACTTTGATCTTTCCAATTAGATTAAGGTTCACTAGGAAAAGAGCTATCTCAAATATATATATATATATATATATATATATATATATATATATATATATATATATATATATATATATATATATATATATATATATATATATATATATATATATATATATATATATATATATATATATATATATATATATATTTACCCCTTGGACCTTTCTCACTGGAAGGGCCACACTGCCTTTAGGAAATCCGCGACGGCCGCCGGCCGTGTCCAAAGGTCTCTCAGAGAGGTGATGTGATGGAGGGTTCTGTGTTTGTGTAAGGGAGGGGCATCTCAGAAGGAGATGCTCTGTTGTGTCTGGTTCTTGTATATATATATATATATATATATATATATATATATATATATATATATATATATATATATATATATATATATAATATATATATATATATATATATATATATATATATATTAGTGATGGCATACGCATGCGCATCCTGATCAAAACTGACATCCGCAGTTTCAAAGATTCTATATCCGCATCCGCAAATGAAAAAATTTTACATCCCATATATATATATATATATATATATATATATATATATATATATAATATATATATATATATATATATATATATATATATATATATATATATATATATATATATTATATATATATATATATATATATAGGTGGAATCCTACAGGATCAAAAATTTCATTATTATGTAAAGATACGTTAACAATATGTTCATTCAATCCTGACGTAAAGAAAGCAGATGAAGAATCATGATATATATATATATATATATATATATATATATATATATATATATATATATATATATATATATATATATATATATATATATATATATATATATATATATATATATATATATATATATATATATATATATATATATATATATATATATATATATATTATAATTTTATTTTGTAACTGAATAAATATTTTTAAAACTAGTTTTGTTTTTTTTTGTTTTTTACTTCTCTTTTAGTCTGCATTCAAGAAAATTAGAATTGCAGAGCTGGTATTCGGTTTGTCGGCATCAACTCCTGGCTGCTTCATTTTGAAAATATTGTTTTATTTTAATTATTTAAAAAAAAAAAAAATTTGGTTGGCTATAAAATGGTTATCGACGTTTGTCCTCATATTGACCAATTAACTTCTTATCCCATGAAACACGAGTTGATAATAAGTATTGATATTACCAAAAATTATGATTAAATAAAATTTTGGTAAGGCATGTAACTTTTAAAAAAATGTGGAAAAATAAACATAATTTTTATATATCTTTGGATTTTAGATAATCCTGTGCTGTAGTATGCAGATATTAAAAATGTTTTCTATTGAAGAGAGCATTCTTCAGTATTTCCAGTATTTCAATTCCTTTTATCAAATATGAAGAAAGGATGAGACTGTGTAGAAAGACAAGTCGCACGAGCCTTTCTAAATGGAGGAGGTATGCGACGAGAGAGTTCAGAAGAACAGTATAGAGAGAGAGACGCAGCAATTCGACGGGCAGAAAGAGACAGGAGAGTTGATAAGACGAAAATCCAAAAATTAGGAATTTTGTTCATTTTATTTCATAAAAACTTAAAAAGTTAAAGAAAATGATGGTTTTCGCTCTCCTTTGGCATTTTATTATTTTATTTTGTTTATATTTTATGTAAATCGTCATCCGGAATAGACTGAGGAATTTTAATCATGAGTAAATTGTCAAACAGTTGTGTGGAAATTTTACCGAGAATGCTTTATAGCAGCATTTTAAATATATTGTGTACACTCGCAAATATTTTCAGTTTTTCTCGAGGATATATAACAAAATAAATCTATGATCCCCCTCCTCGCTCAAATGAAAGTCTGGTTTCCCTAAGGAATGCTCCAACACTGGCGATGTGGACTTATTTTTCTTCAGACTGCGATCAAGGCCTAGGCATTTAGATAGGAACTCCACACACGCGTTTATGTAGGGGTTAAATTTGGAAACTAGGACAGAACTTTAGTATATAGATGTAATGTCCTGAGTGAAGTTTGTCTAGTCAGTTTAGTATGTGCTTGTGCCTTCTCGCAGATTTCGGAAATTGTCCGGGGATCATGATTCTTTAGTTTTGTAGTTATATTATTATTATGTTATTAACTTCTTTGTGTGTATGTTGTTGTTTTATATACATATATATATATATATATATATATATATATATATATATATATATATATATATATATATATATATATATATATATATATATATATATATATATATATATATATATATATATATATATATATATATATATATATATATATCCACCAGAGTTAGGGGGAAAGACGGAAACCTGGTCAAATTAAAAGCCGACGTGACCTGATAAGGACGTTTGAAGGTGTGTATGTCATAGGAAGTTGGGAAAATATATGAAGCAGTGTGTTCCAGACTTTACCAGTAGAGTACATGCAAGATTGAGCACAGCTGTTACGTCTGGGGTTAGAGAGTTGAATAAAGAAAGGATGAGACTATGTAGAAAGACAAGTCGCACGAGCCTTTCTAAATGAAGGAGGTATGCGACGAGAGAGTTCAGAAGAACAGTATAGAGAGAGAGACGCAGCAATTCGACGGGCAGAAAGAGACAGGAGAGAATTAGTGAGAGCAGGAGAGTTGATAAGACGAAAATCCATAGACTTCACCATCTCAAAGATAGTTGTATGAGTGGAACCACCCCAGATGTGTGACGCATACTCCATACAAGGGCGAACAACCCCTATACAGAGCAAGCAATTGGGGTGGTGTGAAGAAATGCTGAAGGCGCCTCAGAACACCCATTTGAAATGCGAGATAGATCAGAGGTCAGCTGCTCTATGGCTACCTTCCTTGCATCTATTAACTGTCGTTGGGAGGTGCGCCTTTCAAATTGAAAAGAGTGATGAAGGGTGGAGTCATCAGCATAGGAGAGGATAGGAGGTGAAGTAACAGAGAGGTCATTAATGAAAAGTAGAAAAAAGAGTTGAAGATAGGACAGATCCTTGAGGAACATCACTATTAATAGATTTAAAGGAAGAACGATGGCCTTCTACAACATCTGCCATAGAACGAACGGAAAGGAAATCGGAGAGAAGGATAGATTCTGAAAGAGGGAAGTTTGGGAATCAAAGCATTGTGCCAGACTCTATCGAAAGCTTTCGATATGTCCAGCGCAACAGCAAAAGATTCATCGAAATGTCGAAGGGTGTACAAAAAAAGGGAAGAATAAAGAAAAATTTCTTTTTTATCTTTCTTTTTTGTATTAAAAATTATAAATTTATATATATTATATATATATATATATATATATATATATATATATATATATATATATATATATATATATATATATATATATATATATATATATATATATATATATATATATATATATATATATATATATATATATATATATATATATAATATATATTTTAATTTTATTTTTTTTTAATTTTTTTTTTTTTTTTTTTCCCTTGGCAATTTTTTTAAAAAAAAAAAAAAAAAAATTTGATTTTATAAATTAATTTAAATTAAAATAATAATAATAAAAAATAAACTTAAAAATAAATTTGTAGCTAAAAACTTTTCTGGCTACTTGGTTTTTTTTTGGGACCACACCTTAGAAACAAAACTGATTGCAAGGCAGATTTTTCATGTTTCTGCAAAATGCAATAATCTCTGGGCTGGTACTTGCAGACCACCATCTTATATCTTTGGAGCTAAGACTATGTCTGAAGCTCTGCCATAATACTTGCCATCTTATAATAAATTACAAGAAAACAATTACATTGGCCAATGGAAATTAAAAAAGTATTTGTTAACATACTAATTTTTTTAAAATATTTTTTGAGCAAATGTCTTCATAAAAGATACACCAGCTGTATATAAAAGAAAAAGAGGCCAAAGCACACTCTTGACCAAGAACCCAACCAGCAGAATCTTTTGGAAGATCAAAACTCAACTCT
>SEYY01000554.1:0-32500 GCA_009176605.1 Armadillidium nasatum
TGAAAAGATTTGTGCCGAGGAGGAAGTCTGAGTGAAAAGAGCAGAGTGAATCGTGTACGACCATAAAAGTTACCGGAAAATACAGATGTCGCAAGGTGTATATCTAATGTGATTGTACCAAGTTGGGGAAAAATTGAACCAGTGATAGATTTAAGTTGTGTATTGCATTTACCTAGTGATATGGGGGTATTGAGTTTATGTTGGAGATTGTGAAAGACAGATAATTTACATAAAGAACCATTAGAACCAGTGTCAAGTAAAAATGATTTGTGAGGTAAGTTGTGATTGTTGAAAGTAATTTTTGCTTCGATGAAATAAGTTGGACCCGCTGTATCTTGAGATGGAGATGAAGGTAGTGGGGTGAGTGTTGAAATGGGAAGAGATAGTGTTAAATGAAAATGGAATAGGGTTGGTTTCAGGATTTTCATGTGTAACCATAGATGTATTTATGGGGAGTAATGAAGATGGTGGAAGTTGTGAGTGTGGTTGGTCTGATTGTGATGGTTGTTGTGAATGATTTGTTTGAGAGGGTTGGTGATGTAGTTGAGATGATGTGTTCTGTTGTTGATGTTGAAGGAATTGTGATGTAGGTGAAGGAAGGGGAGAGTGTTGATAATGCTGTATTTGTGATTGAGGGTGATGCTGTTGAAGTGGTGATTGTTGTAAAGATGATGGAGTGTGAGAAGGTACTGTAACATTCTGATGTGGATGAGAAGAAAGTTGAACCTGAGTTTGTGAGGTTTGTGGATACATTTGTTGTGGTAATGTAAAGATATAGTGTGTGTGAGATCATTTTGAGGTGAAATTTCAGTTTCATAATTGTTATCAATATTAGAATAAACATTAAAATTTAAATGTGAATTTTGCTTAAAATAATTGCTATCTAAATTTCTACTATCTACATCATTAATATATAAATGATTAAATTTATTGCATGCATTTTTATTAACTAAATTATTTACATTTGTATATGCTCTCATTTGAAAACCGAGAGGTTGAGTTGAGTGCTGTTGCTCAACCTCTAAATATGAAAATTTTCTTGCTCTGGGGGGTTGTTTTTTTTGTAAGAGTGGCAATCCTCTTGAGAAAGTTGTTGATCATCTGGGAAATATTGTTGGGTTGAAGAGCTAAGGTGATTTTCTTGATCTTGAGTTGGAGAGGAGACTAGATTGAAATTGTGTTATCGATTGTTTCTCAAGTTATTATTTCTCTGAGTTGGGGCGGTGGGAGTAGAGCGTCTTTGTATCGAATGATTTTTGTGGGAGACTTGATTTTCTTGCTGCTGTGAAGGAGGACGGACTCCTTTATATTCTTTCCTATAGATTCCTGTTCCTTTCCAAAGTCCTCTTTTTATGATGTTCTCTATCTGTGGAGTGATTGGAGCGTTTCTGAATGTGAAGTTTGGATTGTGTGGATCAAAGGTAGAGTTTTTGCAATTTGGAGTAGATCCTCTAACGTGGTATTGATAGCAATGATGGCAATATGGATTGAAAGGGCAGTATGCACTAAAATGATCTGCTTGTTCGCAATGAAAGCAGATTTGCGGAGTTGAATTTGTTCTTGGAGTGCGATTTGGAGGGTTGCTTTGAATAAAGGATTGCTTAGGGGTTAGTTTAGGGCTTATGTAGTTTACGTTATTAGACAATAGATGAACGTCGATTGGAGGGGACGGAGAGGTTGCTTCTGTGGTGGGGAGGGAGTACAGACGACCGTCAGAAGTTTGGAGTAACCTTTGGACTTGTTTGGGAAGGGGGAGGTTATAATCATAATTTTTAATAAATTGTCGTCTATGATCCTGTAGCGTTTTAGGGATTTGAGTATACAGGAAAGAGGTAGTTATTGCAGTAATCACTTTTTCTGGGAGATTGATAGTGGAGTCTTTTTCGGTGAGTTTCTGGAAAAATTCCTTTACTAATTTGTGAATGGAGAGAGCACTTGAGGCAATTGTGTGAGTCGAATCCCACTTAAAATCTAATAGTTTTTGGAAGGCTTCAAAATGGTGAAGAGAGTGTTCTGGAGGTACCAAACATCTTAAAGTCTCAATGAATTCTTCAAAAGTGGAGAGGCGAAGGAGTTCTGGGTTAGAATTTAAAAGTTGTCGAAATTCTCCCTTTGTGAGGTGAATTTGGGATCGAGCTTGAGTTATTTTGGTACGGTCATCCAAACAATGTTTAATTTGGATGTTTTCTTTTACATCTTCAAGCCATCTAGAAAAGGTAGGGCCTTCCCACTTATTGGTTATTCTCCCTATGAGTATTAATTCTTCTTTGGGAATAGTGGTGATGGCAGCAAGTGTTGGGGGGTTGTTGGGGGAGTCTGGCTGTGTTGGATTCTCATTGGACATAGTGATGTAAATTTTAGATTAAAACAGAGAAAAAAAATTTTTTTTTTTATACTCACGATCTGGTAAAAGGTTTTTCTTTAAATGTAGACTTTGTGAGGAGTTGCAGATGTCGGAGAGAGTTGATGCCAAGTCGCCACTTTCAGTTTCTACACTGATAGGGGTAAGGATGGATTTCTTCTTCCTTCAAATTTTATTAGTCTACCAGTTAAAAACCTTTACCAGACGGAGATTCTTAAGAATGGGGTGGAATTTTTGTTAACAAATTTTAAGATAGTTAGTGGAAGAGCATATCAGAAATATGTTTGACCAATCAGAGGGTAGAGTGTCATGATGACGAAGAAGTTTTCTTGTTATCAAAATTATTAAGATTTTGAGAGAAAAAAAATTAACAATATAGTTTTTTATATATATATATATTATATATATATATATATATATATATATATATATATATATATATATATATATATATATATATATATATATATATATATATATATATATATATATTTATTTTTTTTTTTTTTTTTTATTTTATTATTATTATTATTATTATTATTAATTATTATTATTATTATTATTATTATTATTATTATTATTATTATTATTATTTTCTTTTGGCAAATTTTAAAAGAACAGTTAAAACAGTTTAGGTCCGCTTTTTTTTTTTAAAAAATAAAAAAAAATAAAAAAAAAAATAAAATAAAATAAAATAAAATAAAATAAAAGCTAACGTAAATCTTTCAGGTGAGTACGCAGATGGAGACATTAAAAAGAGAAAGATTAAATGCAACAGGAAAAATTAGATCATGGAGTTCCACAGAAGAAATATTAATGGAATAGATGCACCACAAAGAGCAAGCCTAGAGTTCTCAATAATATTCGCACAAAATTCTTGTGAAAGTAAGGCACTCCTTGTGCTACGAGGGCGACTCAATGGTAGTGGAATGTGAGAAATGTCAGTTATCTCGAACGCCTGCTTTTGTAGTACCTATAGAAAAGAGGAAGTGTGCCAACGTCACGTCGCAAAACAAAAGGGTCAAAGAAGTTTGAAAATGGAAAACAGCTTATCAGTCTTTTAGCTTTAGACTCAACTCTACCTAAAAGAAGGGTGGAACCGGAACTCCCTTAAATGCGAGAACTGTACTATTCAAAGGCAGATAAGACTTATGTAATTGGAGTAAATGATCGAAAGAAAAAAAATTCCTCAACCTAAACAAAATTCCCAGCTTCTTTGAGGACAACTTAGCAACCGTTGTTAAATGAGTTTTCCAAGACAATTTATTATGTTCAGACCAAGATATATATATATATATATATATATATATATATATATATATATATATATATATATATATATATATATATATATATATATATATATATATATATATATGTGTATGTGTGTTGTGTTAGTGTGTGTGGTGTGTGTGTGTGTGTATGTTGTGTGTGTGTGTGTGTGTGTGTGTGTGTGTGTGTGTGTGTGTGTGTGTGTGTGTGTGTGTGTGTGTGTGTGTGTGTGTGTGTGTGTGTGTGTGTGTGTGTGTGTGTGTGTGTGTGTGTGTGTGTGTGTGTGTGTGTGTGTGTGTGTGTGTGTGTGTGTGTGTGTGTGTGTGTGTGTGTGTGTGTGTGTGTGTGTGTGTGTGTGTGTGTGTGTGTGTGTGTGTGTGTGTGTGTGTGTGTGTGTTCCCAGGTGAGACGGGAGAGACGTTGTAGAAGATAGGAGAATTGGAAGGTGTTGCTGAGAGTAAGTTTTTAAAGAATCGAATTTCACAAGGTTGAGGTGACCCCACCGGGAAATCCCATCCAAATTAGAAAGAATAGAACAGGGAAGATGAAACTGAGAAGCAGCTCTAGATGCAAAAAGAGCAAATTTTAAATGAGTGAAAAAATGAAGAATTGGGTCATCGGCATATGAATGAACAAAGATGAAATTGCAGCTGAGAAGATTATTGATGAAAAGTAAGAATAAAGTTGGAGATAGAACAGAACCCTGAGGAAATAAGAGAATTAATAGGAAAGGAAGAAGAAGTTATTCCATCAACAAGACTGCTGATACGGAATGATCTGAAAGAAAACTTGACAGGAGTCAAAAAGAAACAGAAAACCGAAAGGAAGGGAGTTTTGGGAGTATTGACTATTACCATACCCGGTAAAAACTTTGGATATCTTCAAGCGCATTGGAGTAAGTATATATATGTATTTCAAGACAGGAAAGAATGTCACCAGTTGATGTCAATCGTCGAAAGCATATTGATGATCAGAAAGAAGAGAATGAGATTCCAGAGTCTAGATGATCCAAGAAATGAGAGCTCATAAGAGTTTCAATGATTTTAGACATAAGGCGTGTGAAAGTTATAGGACGTTAGTTGGTTGGATAAGAGTGGCTATCCGTCTTTGAGATTGGATTAAATAAATGTATGCATCCAGAATTGAGGAAAAGTATTAATATTGATGCGTAGAGAGTACAATCGCCAGCTCAGACGCATACTCCCTAACTCTCTAAGAACACGAAGAGGAATGCCATCTAGGCTACTAGCCCTAGACCTCAGAATTTAACCCGATCATATGTAATCACAGGAAGAGACATGGGACACTTGTGAGGAAGAGGGATGAAAGAATCTTTCAGGATGGAATTAGATGAAAAAAAAGTGGCTGAAAAGATTTGCTTTTCAGAAGGAGTATTGGCTACAGATCGTAGATGGAAAATTGGACCGGAATATTCATAAAATTATGTGAGGAATTTTTACATCTTTTGAGGATGTAAACGACTTTTCTTAACGGCAAGACTTTGGTTCTTCAAGCTTATTTTCTCTTATGTTCAAGGACTAAAGTATCTTGAGCAAATGCACTCAAAATATAATAGTGCACTGATATTCGGACTAAATAAAAAATCCACGCTAAAGCGTCTTTAGTTGTTTGAAAACATAAAAAAAATTTCAATTTGTAAATGTAATAGATCGTGGGTTTAAGCAGGACTGGTGCTCTGAAAAGGAAAAAGGTAACAGAGGAGTTTCCATATTAGCATCGGCACAGTTCATTTTCAAAGACTTCTAATATCGTATATGAGAGGATATACCAGAAAAGCTCAGAAAAGGATCCCCCAAAGTTGAAACTGTTCAGCTTTATAGCTTCTTCAGTTCAAAACTGAATGCAGGGGTACATTAATACTGAAATACAAAAATTTTCCAATCAACCTTGCATTTTTGAAGAAAGGATGTACAGATATATTAGAAAAATCATGGAGAAATGTTTTCATCACTGGCAAAACTGGAACATAAATATCTGGCTATTTCAGCATCATCCCCGCCAGTGGAAAGAATCTTCATCTTCACGGAAAAAGTCTTTCACCCTGACAGATGTTGATTAATTGACAAGAATTACGAAATAAAACAATAAATAAAATTATGTTTTTAATTTTTAATAAAATCTTAATTATTTTCAAAAATTTTTATTCACTATTTACCATATTTAAATTCTTGCATATTTTATTATATTGTTTACAATAATGCAAAATTTAGGAATGGATTTCTATAATATAATTTAACATGTTACTCACTAAAGTTCAATAAAAAAAGGTATTTGTATTTGTACTCGAGTACAAACCATTTTTCCTGTACTCGAACTTATATTTGAACAATTCTATTGTATTTGTAATTAAGTACGGTGCCCTGTACTTGGATCCAAACTGTATATATATATATATATATATATATATATATATATATATATTATATATATATATATATATATATATATATATATATATATATATATATATATATATATATATATATATATATATATATATATATATATATATTTATATATATATATATATATATATATATTATATATATATATATATATATATATATATATATATATATATTTATATATATATATATATATATATATATATATATATATATATATATATATATATATATATATATATATATATATATATATATATATATATATATATATATATATATATATATATATATAATATATATATATATATATATATATATATATATATATATATATATATATATATATATATATATATATAGATAAGTTGGTTGGTATAGGATAAGGATGTTCTGAAATTTAGCGTGAAAATGACTATTTTACCTTATTTGTTTTCACTCATACAAATTGGTCTATAATGTGCTCAAAAAAGTTAAGTTTTCTAGATTTAACAGGACAAGATACCAAAGTCTTCCTTGACCCATGGAGGCTCTCAAATACAAAGGTTTTAGTTTTAATTTGAAGAATGAAATCTCACGGAAACTACTACTGTTGCCATTATTTAAATATCCATTTAAAAATTAGGGGTGTCTCATCTCCATACTGAACAACAAGTTACATTTTCTCTTTGGCTCGTCTTGATAACAACATTCAACAATCCAAAATGTCTTCATACATCTGCTGTCCCTCAACATCCCAGCTGTATAATTAGTTCAAATGTTTGCACTTGCTTCGTAATTCGACATGAAGAAACAATCCAAACTTGACGTTAATGTTAAGTTAACAAGAGAAACTTTCTTTCATATCTCTGTGAAGACGATTGAAAACTTTCTACAAAACATATATCATTTTCGCCTAAGTTGGTAATCCAACGCCTCTACAGTTCTCAACATCAATTGGTTTCTTTCGTCTTTCAAGTTCAACACTCAATTCTTAGATTTATTCAATAACCATTAATACTTCTCTTTCAACAAAAGAATTTTGGAAGGTTTTCAAATTCAGAGATGCAATTTTCGAAGCCTCTTTTGAGCTTGAACAATGTGAATGAGAATTTTGTTCCAAAATCTTAAAGTTCTGACGATCATAATTCGTGATGCGGTTGGAGACATGCCTTGAGTGACTTCCTGTTCACTGGTCTCGTTTTCAAAGTCTATCGATCTTGTCCTCGAAAACTGATCTTCGAAAGATACCCGTAGCCGGGAAACTGCCCCTGTATTTTGTACTCCATTTAGCTTCAGGCTCCAACTTAACAATCAAATGAACGGAAGTTTTAGATCTTTTCTCTGCGACGAGAACACAGACAGATATCTCAACCAAAAAAAAAAGAAAAAAAAAAAAAAGAAATGACAATCATTATATTCTGCTTGGCTGCAAGTTAATGTCTTTCATCGAATGATTTCTGCGAGCACACACAAACATTATATACAAATGATATAGAGCTGTGAAAATGGGTTTTTGTTCTTATCCTCTATATTTAGTCAGAGTACGTGTGTGCCAAATATAAAGGACCCCACAGAGCTTCGAGGGTCTTGGACCTAAAATAAACTTTATGCACAAACGAGAAAGAAAATATTTGGGTGTTATTTATTTTGTTGGTTTTCATCTTTTATAAACGTATATTATATATATATATATATATATATATATATATATATATATATATATATATATATATATATATATATATATATATATATATATATATATATATATATATATATATAGAGATAGAGAGAGAGAGAGAGAGAGAGAGAGAGAGAGAGAGAGAGAGAGAGAGAGAGAGAGAGAGAGAGAGAGAGAGAGAGAGAGAGAGAGAGAGAGAGAGAGAGAGAGAGAGAGAGAGAGAGAGAGAGAGAGAGAGAGAGAGAGAGAGAGAGAGAGAGAGAGAGAGAGAGAGAGAGAGAGAGAGAGAAAGAGAGAGAGAGAGAGAGAGAGAGAGAGAGAGAGAGAGAGAGAGAGAGAGAGAGAGAGAGAGAGAGAGAGAGAGAGAGAGAGAGAGAGAGAGAGAGAGAGAGAGAGAGAGAGAGAGAGAGAGAGAGAGAGAGAGAGAGAGAGAGAGAGAGAGAGAGAGAGAGAGAGAGAGAGAGAGAGAGAGAGAGAGAGAGAGAGAGAGAGAGAGAGAGAGAGAGAGAGAGAGAGAGAGAGGAGAGAGAGAGAGAGAGAGAGAGAGAGAGAGAGAGAGAGAGAGAGAGAGAGAGAGAGAGAGGAGAGAGAGAGAGAGAGAGAGAGAGAGAGAGAGAGAGAGAGAGAGAGAGAGAGAGAGAGAGAGAGAGAGAGAGAGAGAGAGAGAGAGAGAGAGAGAGAGAGAGAGAGAGAGAGAGAGAGAGAATTTGTTGGTTAGAGCAGGGGAAAGGTTGACTCCTGAAATCCTCACTATACTATCGTGTACAAGTCTGTATAATGAAAATAATTTTGCCGAAGGATCTATAAAAATCTTACTTCTTTTAATCTAATTATTCTGCGATTGCTTCCATAATGATCATATAATAAGTATATAAGAACATTAGCTTATTGTAACAAAATAACTTCCTGGCTTGCTGTACTTTCACTACTTCACAAAATAATTCAAGTGAAAATACCATCACTACTACTACTACTACTATTTATAATAATAATAATAATAATAATAATATAATAATAATAATAATATATAATTGCTACAATACTTCGATTATAATTATTTCAAGCAAATCTTTCTTTCAATAGTTCATAGGTAAAGAAAGGGCAGAAAAATTAGAAAAGAACAAATAGCAGAAAAAATTGATATAATAATTATAATAGTTTAATTCATAATATACAGATGAACTATTGCACTAAAAGGAAAATATGACGTCATGTTCGTCAGTTTATTCAAATCCGTGAAGTTTTTCCATAAAGCAGATGTAATACAGCCTAAGAAATTACAGAATCATGTGTCCGATAGGCAAACGTCAGTGTGCGAAGTGGCGTGATTTCAGTTTACTCCATGTTCGATGTTTTCTAGTGTTTTCTTCACATGCAGCATCTGTCGATGGCGTTGGTCATTTCTTGCAGGAAAACTGTACGTAGTATTAGAACAGCAACTCTACACCCAATACGTCCCAACACAATGGATTAGTCACACTATTTAACGAGAGACATGTGTGCAAAAAGCGACCATGTCGATAGAGGAAGGCCGTAGTATGATGTATGTAGGGAATGCGCTTGATGTGCATCATACCACGGTCAGTCTCATGATTTAACCGTTTCCTAGACATGGGGTCGCGATGTAGATGTTGTGGACTTGGTAGGAAGGCAGAAGAGGGTTACGACTCCAATAAAGAAGAGGTATCTGTGGATGAAGCTAATGCGAATCAGAGCGGGTAATGGTACTGATCTTCGAAATGACCTTTCAACAACAAAGTGTGCAATTTTCAGTCGCAACCGTCAGACAATAACTCAATGAAACCGGACTGGCAAGTAGAAGGGCTACCATTGACCCGCTGCTCACCATTGCGCACAATGTACAACGACTACGGTTTTCTAGGAACCATGCACATATGTACTGTCGACGACTGAAAGCATGTGATGTTCACAGAATAAATCAGAGTAGTTCTGAGATCTAAAGATGGAAGTGAAAGTAATCTGCCGTAAATATAGTGAACGTTATTAGCGCATGCGGCTGCGCATCAAGGGATTCGTTCGGAGGTGACTACAAAATGTGTTGGGGAAGTATTTACTTCGACTAGTACCTATTAACCAAAGGTCATTGAATATAACATACTACCTGTATATTGTAACACATCTACAGGGCCATGATAAGCCCTTTAACCAGTTCATAGGGAACTACTTCCACCTAACGCCTGATAATAATTGCTCACACATTTCAAGGAAGGTAACGTACTACCTACGCGTGATCAATATACAGATACTGAAGTGGCATCCGAGAAGCCCTTATTTCAACTTCATTGAACACCTTTTGAACTGCATCAAGAGGTCCGTTCAACGATCTGGGCCCGCACCTCTTACCACTGCCGAGGTTTCTGAATGGAAGAACATAACCCCACCAATATCCAGAACATCATACTGAGTTTAACCTCAACGAATGCAGGCGGTCATCAGAGCCAGAGGGGATGTTACTTATTTTTAGTTGCAAATAAGGGTCGTTGACCCGTGACACCGTGGTTGGAATGTCGTCCACTAGTCGCACTTCTTAGGTAGCTACATATATGCATTGTACTGTCACGAAATAAACGTATCGTACGCGTCGCAGATGTGTTTCTCGATTCCCTCGTCATCACTTTTCGCAAGCACAGCACCATATGGTGCTATTACTCAAACTCTGGCGACATGAGACATCACTTCACATTTCATAAGTAGTGCGATAATTTTGAACTGGAGTTATATAATATATATATATATATATATATATATATATATATATATATATATATATATATATATATATATATATATATATATATATATATATATATATATATATATATATATATATATATATATATATATATATATATATATATATATATATATATATTCCAGGGAATGATTACTGTTTCCGTGGGAGGGGTCCCTCTGAGTGTGCAGAGCGCAAAACCGAGGTGATTCTCTCTGGCATGGAGGCGTACATTCCATATTCTTTCCCTTCTACTAAACCTAACAAACCTTGGTTTAACTCTGCTTGTTCCCGTGCTATCCGCCACAGGGATGCTGCCTTCAGGAATTACCGTCGTCTTCAAACTTCTGAAACTCATGCAACTTATATTTCATCCCGGAATCGTGCAAAATCTATTCTCCGTAATACTAAAAATTCCTTTCTCCGTTTCTCTAAAACTCCTTTCTCCGCTTAAAATACAACAATCTTTCTGGTTCTACATCCTCTCGCCCTTTCTGGCATTTTGCAAAAAATGTCAACTCTAACTTTGCTTCTTCCTCTTTCCCTCCTCTAGTATCTTCTGACGGTACAACTGCCGTTTTGCCTTCCTCTAAAGCTGAACTCTTCGCTCAAACTTTTGCTTCCAACTCAACCTTAGACGATTCCGGAGCTGTTCCTTCTCCTTCAACCCCCTCTAACTCATTTATGCCTAAAATTATAATTTCTTCTAAAGACGTCACTTCTGCTCTCTCTGAGCTTAACATTAAGAAGGCGTACGGTCCTGACGGTATCCCTACTGTGGTTCTCAAAACTTGTGCTTCCGAGCTTGCACCCTGCCTTGGTAAACTTTTTCGTCTATGTCTTTCTACTTCAACCTTCCCTTCTTGCTGGAAACGTGCGCTCATTCAGCCTGTGCCGAAGAAGGGGGACCCCTCTCAACCCTCTAACTATCCCATTTCCTTAACCTCCGTTCTTTCTAAAGTTTTCGAATCTATCCTTAACAGGAAGATTTGGAAACATCTCAATTCTTCTAATCTTATCTCTGATCGCCAGTATGGCTTTCGTAAGAAACGCTCTACTGGTGATCTCCTTTCCCTTCTCTCTGACTCTTGGTCCTCCGCTCTTCGGCATTTCGGTGAATCTTTTGCTGTTGCACTAGACATATCGAAAGCTTTCGATAGAGTCTGGCACAAAGCTTTGATTTCCAAACTTCCCTCTTTCGAAATCTATCCTTCTCTCTGATTTCCTTTCCGGTCGTTCTATAGCAGCAGTTGTAGACGGCCAACCGTTCTTCCTTTAAATCTATTAATAGTGGTGTTCCTCAAGGATCTGTCCTATCCCCAACACTTTTTCTACTTTTCATTAATGACCTCCTGTTACTTCATCTCCTATCCACTCCTATGCTGATGACTCCACCCTTCATTACTCTTTTCATTTTGAAAGGCGCCCCTCTCAACAACAGTTACTAGATGCAAGGAGGGTTGCCTTGGAGCAGCTGACCTCTGATCTATCTCGTATTTCTAATTGGGGCAGAGAGAACATGGTTGTTTTCAATGCCACCAAAACTCAATTCCTCCATCTCACTACTCGACACAATCTTCCACACAACTATGATATCTTCTTCGAAAACACTCAACTCAAGACCTTCATCTGTTCTTAATATTCTCGGTGTTTCCTTTTTCTCGTGATCTTTCTTGGAAAGATCACATTACCTCTCTTTCTAAACAAGCTTCTAAGAGGTTAGGTGTTCTGAGGCGCCTTCAGTATTTCTTCACTCCACCCCAGTTGCTTGCTCTGTATAAGGGTGTTGTTCGCCCCTGTATGGAGTATGCTTCACACATCTGGGGTGGTTCCACACATACAGCTCTCCTAGAGAAAGTGGAGTCTAGGGCATTTCGTCTCATCAACTCTCCTGCTCTTACTAACTCTCTTCAATCTCTTTCTGCCCATCGAATTGTTGCGTCACTCTCTCTATACTATCGCTATTACAATGGACACTGCTCTTCTGAACTCTCTCGTCGCATACCTCCTCCACTGAGAAGGGCTCGTGCGACTCGACTTTCTACACAGTCTCATCCTTTCTCTGTCCAACTCTCTGACCCCAGACTCAACCGCTATGCTCTGTCCTACATGTACTTTACCGGTAAAGTCTGGAACACACTCCCTTCTTCTATTTTTCCAACTTCCTATGACTTACACACCTTCAAACGTCGTGTATCAGGTCACGTCGGCCTTTAATTTGACCATTCTTCCTTTTTTCCCCCTAACTCTGGTGGAATTGTAGTAGGCCTCTGGCCTTTGCCCACCAGAGGTGATATATAAATATATATATATATATATATATATATATATATATATATATATATATATATATATATATATATATATATATATATATATATATATATATATATATATATATATATATATTATATATATATATATATATATATATATATATAATGTAGCTAACAATGTCGAAAAAGATACCATTTTATTATGCTTTAATAATACATGCTTAAGGCAATATATAATAAATAGCAGTAATTAATGTAGACGTTTCGGGCCACCTAAGCCCATTATCGATATGATCTGTAAATAAAGTAAAATAGATAACAATCAGAATAATTATAAGAGATAATTATAATCACAAATAAGTAACACTTTAAGAATATTATCAGTAATTAAAATCAATTAAAAATTAAGCACATTAAACTATTGTGAACAAAGTGAGGATACAAATTAACAAATAAGCAAATTGAGATTTTGTCAAACAGGTTGTATGTAGTCTCTAGTTACTTGTTTGTAGAATTTCACAAATATATATGGTTGAAATAGGAGAATTAGGAATGTAGAATTGATGTTATTTAATGAAAGGGTTATAAATGGGTGAGTTGAGGTTAAACTATCAAGAGAGAGATGGAAAAGGCTAATTGATTGAGCGTAGGTTGGAGTAGTCTGATGTGCAAGGAATCTAAGATCTTGAGGTCTATGATATTTGAAGATGATGTTAAGATACTAAAATATGAAAATTGTAGGGGTGGTTTAGGGAGGATGAACGATGGCGGATGGGGGAGTTTTCAAGGGAAAGGAGAGGTAGATTGGTACGGAAGGAGGTGACGAGATGCTTGTGAATTCTAAGCTTAAGTTGTAGGCCTGTTTGGCCAACGTAACGAGCATTACATCTCGTACAAGAGAAAAGGTAAACTACAGAAGGTAAAAGCAGAGTTGGCAGTTTTGTTTTATATTTAAAGAACGAGTTTATTGAGAAGGCATTGATTCCTATCAGGTGTGTTTTTATATGGGGAAAGAATGATTGGAGAAGAGAGTTTAATTCTTTATTGAAGGAAGGAGTAAGGGTCCCTAAATAGGGAGTTTTAATGTAAAGTTGAAGTTTAGGAGCAGAGGGGAGAGAGGTAGTATGGCGGAAGATGTTTGAGATAAAGTTGGAGATGGTGTTTTCAATAAGAGTGTTTGGGTAAAAATTAAAAGTAAATAATTTTTCGAGGTAGAGGAGTTCAAGATGGAAGTCCCACCAGTGTGAGCATATAACTTTGCTTATTTTTCGAGCTATTCGTCGCAGGTACGCTGCCTTCAGGAATCACTGTTGGTTCCAAACTTCAGAAACTCAAGCTTCTTACATTTCATCCAAAATCTATTCTCCGAATCACCAAAAACTCTTTTCTTCGTAGAAAATGAAATAATCTTTTTGGTTCCTTTACCTCTCGCTCTTTTGGCATGCTGATAAAAATATCTTCTGACGGTAGTGCTGATGTTTTATAATCTGCTAAAGCTGAACTCTTCACACACACTTTAACCTCGAATTCCACTGTAGACGATTTAGAAGCTCTTCCTTCTACTCTACCTCCATCCAACTCATTTATAACTAAAATTATTATCCCTTCTAAAAATGTTATTTCTGCTCTCTCAGTTTAAAACTCAGAAGGCGGAAAGGTCCTGACGTCATTCTTCCTTGGGTTCTCAAAATCTGTGCTTCAGAGTTCGATCCTTGCCTTAGTAAACTGTTTGTTTCTGCCTCTCATCTTCATCCTTTCCCTCCTACTGGAAGAGTACATTCAGTCAGCCTGTGCCGAAAAAGAGGAACCCGTTTCAATTCTCCAGGATCCAACTATTGTCCTATCACTTTAATCAACATTCTTTCAAAGGTTTTCGAATCTATTCTTAACAAGATGATTTTGAAACATTTTAAGTTTTGTTCTACCTTATCTTAGTTCGCCAGAATGACACTTTTAAGGAACGCTCTACTGATGATCTTTCCCTTCACTCTGCCTTTTGTTCCTATGTTTTTCGCCATTTCGGTGAATCTTTTCCTGTTGTGCAAGACATTTTGAAAACTTTCGATAGAGCTGTCACAAAGCTTTGATTTCTAAACTTACCTCTTTCTGTCTCTATTCATCTCTCTTACTTCATTTCCAGTAGTTATGGCTGCTTTTGTAAACGACCATTGTTTATTCTTTAAATTTATTAATAGTGGTGTTCCTTAGGGTTCTATTCTATCACTAACTTTTTTTTCATCATTTATATATCTGTTCCTTCGTCTCTTGTTCACTCTTATGTCGATGACCCCACCCCTCATTACTTTTTTCCAATTGGAAAGACGACCACTCAACAGCAAACAGTTGATATTAGAAGGGTGACCTTGGAGCAATTAACTTCTTATCTTTCTTATATCTTTAGTTGAAGCACAGAAAACATGGTTGTTTTCTATGCCTCAAAAAAAAAGTTTGTTCTAATCTTGCACACAACTTATAATATCTCCGAAAACACGTTCTTAATATTCTTGTTATATCCTTTTCCAATGATCTTTCTTTAAAGAATCACATTATCTCTCTTTTTCTAAACAAGGATCTAAAAGGTTGGGCATTCTGAGGCGCTTACAGGAACTTCTTTTCATTGCTTCAATTTCTTGATCTGTAAAGGGGGCCAAGGACATTGTTTACTTTTGTATCGGGTATGCATCACATATCTGGGGAGGTTTTACACATACTTCTCTTCTTGATAAGGTAGTGTCATGGGTTTTTTGATATCACAACTCTCTCCAGTTCTCATAATATCTTCCCAATCTCTTTCTGGCCGTCGAAATTTTGCATCACTCTCCTTATACTATTGTTATTGCTATGATACCTCTTCCTTTTAGGAGAAGTCGTGCGACTCGTCTTTCTACACAGTCTCATACTTTCTCTATTAAGTTACTGATCCCAGACATAACTACTATGCTTAATCTTACATGTACCTCAAAGATAAAATCTGGAACACACTCCCTTTCTCTATTTTTTTTAATTTACTTTGACCTGCAAACTTTCAAAGCCCGTATATCGGAGCATATCGATCTCTGATTGGTCTTCGTTTCCATATTTGGGTAGAACCAAACTCCGATGGAATTTGGTAATCCTATGGCATTTAATCGGCAGAAGACATTATATATATATATATATATATTATATATATTATATATATATATATATATATATATATATATATAATATATATATATATATATATATATATATATATATATATATATATATATATATATATATATTGTAAGAAAAGGGGCTGTTGCCGGGTAATTTTTTTTATGTTTTCAGGTTGCAAGGAATGTCCCTTGTAATGCATGTAACGAAGCACCTCGCTTACCACTGTGAAAATTAACGCCAACGACTTTGTGTGTTATGCACGTAATTCAAGTATATGCACTTGCAAATTCTCTTTTTATGCTACATGCTATAGGTTGTCACGTATTAATAATGTTCTAGGTGGCAATGTCCTTCGGATAAGAGACCACGGTTACTGAATTTTGTTTTTTTCTGCTGATTGTTCTTATGAATTATGTTTCTCAATTTCAGAATAAAATTGTGATATTAAAAAATAGGTATTACGCATCCAGGTTTTGGTGGAATAACTTTTAAAAATTGCTCACATTGTATGTCACCATGATCAAAACGATTTTCGCAGGAAAAACTAGTATTTAACTCTCTCCTTTGAGCAATTCTAGAATAATCTAACCTAACCTAAACTAAAAGAGATAGTTCAAACTAGTTTTTCCTAGGAAAATCGTTTTTTTTTTTAAATTTTTTTTTACGGTAACATATATTTCATGAATAGTGAATGATCTCAGTGAACTGTATCATGATCCACTCAAGGATAAGTTGTCTTATGTTACATAGAAAGTAAGTTAATTTATAAAATGTAGTTGAAGTTAAAAAAACATTGTTGAATAACAATGTAAAATCAATGGGCGCGAGTTCCGGAAGTAATTGTTACCCAAACTATAGCTCCTTAGCAGTCCAACATATTTAACCACTTTGACTGGACTATATTAGGCTTACCATCTCAGTGTAAATATTATATCTCGCCTTCAAGGTTACTCAGTTTAAGGGTGCCTATTTTCCTCGGCCTATTTATGTTAACTTTGTCAGGGAAAGATTGTCTTACCAGGTTTCTCACCTAATGGTACAAAATGATAAAAAAAGATAAGTATTATCTTATCTTCATCATCGTTTTTTTTCAACCCATTAGCCTATAATTGAGTAACTTTAAGTATTATATTGTATATTTTCAATATTGATTGATGCTACAGATTAAGGCAATAAATATATTTGCAGTACATTGAAATAATATATGAAATTATATATCTGTATATTATACCAAATTGATTAAATAACCCAATTGTATAACTGATCTTGACTCACATTTATTATATTAATTGAGAAGGTTATTAGAAACATTATCATGTACAAATGTTACTCACTCAATGGCTTTAATTTATATTTTCCTAAAATAATTAATAATTGAGGAGTACATTCACAGGAAATTAAATTATATACATTTGTAAAAAGAGTTTTATTTCGTGGATAGTTTCCTTTTTGTCACAGTTCTGGATATCCTAAAAAACGATTCTGAACTCTTGCATTTCTTTTGGGCAGAGCGGGCAGCGCCGCCAGCAGGAGTGAAAGGGAGCTCACCTGTATTTTTAGTCGTCCTTTCTTTACCTGTCTCACCTTTTGGTAATTTTTTTGTTCGGTTAGGTACAAATGTCATTCATCACTCACCTTTACGATATATATATATATATATATATATATATATATATATATATATATATATATATATATATATATATATATATATATATATATATATATATATATATATATATATATATATATATATATATATATGCCAGTAGCGTATTCTTTTGTGTTATAGGGTCCGGGTTCGATTCCCCTATAGCAATCTTTAAACTTCGATGTTTAATGAATATTTAGTCTACGAGAGTCTTAACAGACTTTAATTATTACCATAAAAATATATATATATATATATATATATATATATATATATATATATATATATATATATATATATATATATATATATATATATATATATATATATATATATATATATATATATATATATATATATATAATGATAGGTGTGTATTGTGGAAAAAACAGAGAGAGAAGTAACTGAACTGCGAAGTGACAAATGTAAACAATGAAAAAGCATTTTCAAAAACAGAAACTTTGAATTCATTATATTTAAATTAATATAAGATATAGAGATTGATAATTACTTCAGATTAACCTAAAAGAAATGCTTTATGATAATTCTGTAGTAAGAATAACTGATGTATTATTTTATTTCTCATATTACTAATACAGAATGATATGATAAAAACAACTTTACAAGGAAAATGCGACAAAAAAATATTCCTGCATAAAAAAATGTCAACAATATACCACGAGAATGCTTGCGTGGACGTGATTTCGCAGCAAAGCATTGGCAAATGTAAACAATTTTATGATAAAAACACACCAGGTTAAATAACACCTAAAAAGTGTTAATATCAATATAAAGGTTTAAGAGCTTTAGCGTTCATCTGTTATCTACGAAGCAGATTTTTTCTTCTGGAATTAACTGGTTTATTTCGGTGAAACAAAACTTTCAATTGCAAATTTATTACGTTCTAAACGGGAAAACTAACTGACTATGACATATATATATATATATATATATATATATTATATATATATATATATATATATATATATATATATATATATATATATATATATATATATATATATATATATATATATATATATATATATATATATATATATATATATATATACTTACTTTTTTTACCCCTTGGACCTTCCTCACTGGAAGGGCCACACTGCCTTTAGGAAATCCGCAACGGCCGCCGGCCGTGTCCAAAGGTCTCTCAGAGAGGAGATGTGATGGAGGGTTCTGTGTTGTGTAAGGGAGGGGCATCTCAGAAGGAGATGTTCTGTTGTGTCTGGTTCTTGCATACATCTTTGACATATTGGGGATAGTGTGTTTTGTATATTGAATCTATGTTTGTATGCTTGTAGGTTAGGGTGGTGGCCTGACCTTAATCTGGATAGGGTAATTTGGGTTTTGCGTGGTAATGTGTTTTGTGTATTTGCTATGTCGGGGGTTGTTCGTTGAGAAGATGATTTGGTTGGCGGGTGTTGAGATAATTTTGTGTTATGATGGTGTGTATGTGTTTGATTAGTGGTGTGTTGTTTGCAGTAGGTGGAATGGTTCTGAATATGTTACTGTAGTATGGGGCAGAGGATGATGAAGGTAATTTTAGACGGTGTCTTGTGTGGTCTTGTAGGGTATAGTGACAGGGGTGTGAATATGTCTAGGGTGTTTGTGTAGAATTGGGTTCCTATCATGTCAAGTTGAATACGGATCGGGAGTATTTTTGTTTCTTCGTGTAAATGCTGAATTGGAGTGGTTCTAGTGCAACCTGTGATAATTCGAAGAGCGGTAATTTGTTTTTTTTTTTTTTTTGTAACTTCTCTATGTTTGAGGGTGAGGTGGCAGGGTACCAGGCTGGAGATGCGTAATTAAGTGTAGGTCTGATGAACTGTTTGTATGCTATGATGAGGGTGGTTAGTTCGTTACTGAAATTGTTATGTGACAGTGTTCGAATGATGTTTAATTTCCTGTTTGCAGTGTTGGTTATGTTTTCGATGTGTTTTGAGAAGGTGAAGTGTGTGTCATATGTGAGGCCTAGGATCTTTGGAAATTTGTTTAAAGGAATGAGGGTATTATTTAGTTTTACTTGGGGGTGGAGGGAAGATTGGTGTCTGTCGGTAGTAATAAGAGTAATTGAGGATTTTTCGGGGGAAGCTGTCATTCTGTTTGATTTTAGCCAAGTTTCCAGTTGTTGGATGTATGATTGAGTGAGTGTGGTGGCTGTGGGTATGGAGGGGTTTTGTATTGTGATGGATATGTCGTCGGCGTATGTTATTAGTTTTATGTCTGGTGTTTGTGGGGTGGGTAGGTCTGCTGTGTACAGGTTAAATAATAGAGGGGATAGGATGGCTCCCTGTGGGACACCATTTCTTAGTTTTACTGTTTTTGAAAGATGGTTTTTGTTGGAGACTTGAGCTGTACGATCGGAGAGGAAGTTGGAAATCCATTTTTTATAATTGTTGGGTATGGGTGAATGTAGGATTTTTTTTATGAGGTTATGTTTAGGGACTGTATCAAATGCTTTGTTGATGTCGATGGCAATGAGTATGGTCCTGTGGGATGGTTTTTTGTTCAGGACCATTTATTATGTTTTGAGAGATAGTGGTGAGGGCCGTGGTGGTTGAGTGGGATTTCCTGAATCCGTGTTGAAATTGTGGGGTTTGCATGAGTGGTTGGATTTTTGAATGAATGAGTTTTTCTAAGAGTTTGCATAGTGATTGATAGGAGGGTAGAAAATTACCCAATACACTGCAATAAGAGGTTTGTGTTAAAATCTAAGTTAGTTGGGAAAATAGGCGATGGAAGAGCGTTCATGAAACTGAAAACAGAAATCCAATTTAAGATAAGTAAAATTTAAAGAAAAGAAGTGAGATACATACATATATAAAAGTTTCTAAGGCTCCTGTCGAAAAGGAAGATTGTGGCTGGATCTTAGAATTACAATTTCTATTGAAACATCAATAATGCAGACCTCCTTTGAACAATGAAGAAGTCTCCTTGTGCCAACAGAGTGTTAAGGTAGACTAAAACGCCTCCTGCATTCCTGTATATCCTGATGGGATAAAAATTGCATCCATTTTTCTATCATTTCCTTTCAATACCGACAGACCATTGCGCACAATAAAATCCAACATATGCGTATTCTGTTTTTTTCATGCTGTATCCAATTTAAAATCACATCCAAACATAAACATTATGTATATGTTCACAACGACGTTGTCCATTCTCGAACTTTCTGATTTGCAGTCATGAATTTACTTCTCTACCATTTCATCTTTCTTGCCTATGACTATATTAACCTTAATTAATTTATGTATCTTCTAACTGTAGTAGCTATTCAAAAATTTTCGACTAATTAAATTAAAATTCAAATACATTCTCTCTACTCCTCTTTTCTCTGAGATCTTTATTCTGGGGAATATCAATTTACTATCAGCCAATGGGTTTTATCTAGTTCTTACAACATTTCCAGTAAACTCGCCTACAGTTCGTCCAATAAGAAATTTGTGAAACAAGAACAGTGCTCTTCTCGTATCCTTGATCATTTTGGTGAAAACCCAACTTACTTAAATATTTTTCATAATTTCACACTTTGCACTATAATTAATATTGACTTCTTTCTTCATTTAGGTTATACCATCTTAAAATTTCTATATCCTTTACCTTCTCGTCAAACATAGGAAAATTCAAAGGAACGGTCCCCATTCTCAAAGGAAGCATTAATGGCACTATGGACTGCTAGCTGGTAGTATGTGAGATCTTACTTAATTGGTTTTCCTTATAATGATTATTAACTACTTCAGTGGAAGAGTTTCCCGGACTGTGTTAAGCTCACTTCCAAAGAAATCCTCAGTGGTAAAAAGGTGTATACTCCATATTCTTTTCTACATCTTATAAAGCTTAGTGTAACTCTGTTACTTTCGTCACTGTGGTGCCGCCTTCTAAAATTATCAACGCTGTCAATTTCACTCACTGTCTATACTTCATCTCAGATTCATGAAAAATACAGCCTCCATCGTATTAGGAAAAAAAAATTATTAAAAAATGTGTTAATTATTCTGTATTCCCTTTCCGTTCTTTCGAACACTTCCATAAACTACTTCTCTATTTCGCTTCTCCTCTTTCCTATTCTTGTTTTTCTTCGCAGTACACGCTTGTCATACCTGTTACGAAAAATGAGATTTTCTATTAATTAAACTTTTGTTTCTATCTCCAGAACCCTTCCTTGAATAGTGGTGATTGGTGAGTGGTGACTATTAAATAAGAAAAAGATAGACGATCCAGGTGCTATTCTTCTTTCCTATCCCTCCGCCTCTTTTATACCTAATAATGTAATTTGTTCTAAATATGCTACATCCTGAATTAATTTAGTATCTTCCAACCATATTCAACCTACTCTTTTGTTGAAAGAGGGCACTCATCCACCCTGTGTCATAAAGTGGGACGACTTTTAACACGCTTGTATTGTCCTATAGCTTTAATTTTGTATTTTCTAAAGTTTTTTTCAAATCAGTCGTAGATACGAATAATAGAAAATGAGATGAATGAAACTCCTATATCGACTATCAAAATGCATACCGATGGTTCGAACATTATCGTGATAAAAAAAAAGATAAAAAATTATAAATTTTATAATTAATAAAAAAAAAGTTTGAGTGTTTAAAGTTCTGTAATAAATTTCACAAGCACCATTATATTTAAATATTTTAAAAAAAATAAAAATATAATTATTTATATATATATATATATATATATATATATATATATATATTATATATATATATATATATATATATATATATATATATATATATATTATATATATATATATATATATATATATATATATATATATATATATATATATTGTTTTAAATAAAAAATTGTTAAATTACTAAAGATGTACCAAATGACATACTAGGTCGGGGTTGCGCCTTTTTTGTGTATAGTGTGTGTATGTGTGCTTCACAGAGATAAGGACCCCAAGTTTTGTCACGTTCGCAGTATTAAATCCCAACAGCCCTCTTTACCATGAATGCAGCTTATAATTCTTTTAAATAAAAGACCTAAATTAGTCCTTGTAATGAAAATGAAACCTTTAAAATCCTGCGCAGTAGACACAGGTTAAAGAACTGTGATCGTAAAATTCATTGCTAGAAGGGAAAAAAAAAATAAGTTCAAAACTTTTTTTTTGTTTTAATAATGTTTATTAATAGTTTATCATTTATATCTTTAAATAGCCTATTCCATGGGATTTTCTTTAATCTCCTATCCTATTTCTCTTGCTCATTACTAACCTTCTACCTGTAATTTCATGTATTAGTTAGAATTGTGCCTCTGACTCTGCAACTTGTTGCTTTTAAAATTAAATCACCTAAAAGAAATATACAAATGTAAGGAGGGTGACATTTATTAGTAAAGCTCTTCCTTTGGGAAAGCTTTTGTTTCGTTTTTCCATATAATTTCTTCCTTCTCTTATCAACTTCTCGACGCCGGACTTAACTTCCATGGTTATTCTTTTTCGCAAACTTTCTGAAAGGTTCAGAGTCCTTTACCTTCTCTTTTTACCATTCCCTTTGATTTATACAATTTCAAACTTACAGAATTGGGGTAAAGTCGGTCTTTAATCTTGCTAACCTGTTTTTTTTCCTTTCACTAGTGGATTTTCGTGTGGGGTCTATGACACTTTTACTGAGTTTTCATAAAAGAACTAATATAATTACCTCTTTAAACCAAAATAATATTCCCTCCATGTTGCAATGGCTCTTAATTAATCTGGCAAATCAAATAGAATCTTTTCAAAGAAAGAACCACTCGGGTCACAACTATGCGGCAGAATCTTAGTCGTTCACAACTGACTTCTTATTCTCTTCACATTTTATTTCATGACGAAATTTTTTAACAGAAATGATATTTCTGATTCTGATTCTGATTATATGATATATATATATATATATATATATATATATATATATATATATATATATATATATATATATATATATATATATATATATATATATATATATATATATATATATATATATATATATATATATATATATATATATATATATATATATATATATATATATATATATATATATATATATATATATATATAGTCTGCAATAGGCGGGCCTTAGTTTTACCCACCAGAACAGTTTTCTGCTATTTTATATATAAAAAAATAGTCTTATCGATATTTCTTCTAATCTTCTTTTTAATTATTTCCTTGGCTTGGTTTTGAAATAACACAAAAATTAGCATATTTATTTAAAAGTTATATATATATATTTATAATTTTAATGTTCGCCTCGTCGGCACGTGTCATTTTTATTTGTATCGTAAGTCGATCTCTATCTTAAGTAGGTATAAAATATCGTAGGATCGTGGGCATACGTTTCAAGTAAAATATAAAATATCGTGAGATCGATATCTTTAATCGTGGCCATGCAATCTGTACCCGACAGCACTACTTTCTAAGGTAGTAACACTTTGGAGAGATAATTTCCAAGATTACTTTAGAGATTCACACCTGAACACCCAAGCGTTTTACATAAGTTTCTTTATATAGTAAAATAGACGAAATAGTGAAATTTAAAGCAGTAGGGAAACCTATTCTAAACAAAATTGCATTACCAGAACAAAATATATTACACTTCCTGCTATAGTAAACAATAAGTTATATATATATATATATATATATATATATATATATATATATATATATATATATATATATATATTATATATATATATATATATATATATATATATATATATATATATATATATATATATATATATATATATATATATATATATATATATATATATATATATATATATATATATAATCTTCAACAATTTCTACAATTATATTACTCATTTAGTTCAACACCTTCACTACCTAAACTAAAATAGTTTAATATTTCATTACATTTTACATTTTGTACTTTATTATTCTTTTTTATATACACATTATTACCACATAATCTTACTATAGGATAGGGACCATGGTATACTGCTTCTAGTTTGTTTCTGCCATATGTTTGGTTTTTTTATCAAGAAAATATTTAGCATCTTCTAAATTCTTCGGCATATATATTTTTGGGTTTTTGGCAGAAAATTCTGGAGATAGAGGAAATCCCAAGAATAACTTCAACTTTTCTCCCTATATCTTTATTGAAAGTGGGAATGAGAACTCTACTTTCTCTATTAAGGCTCCAGGGAGAGATGGATTTTAATATATCAATAGGATAGATATCATTAGTTCGATGGGGCAGTTCTTGAACATTAAAAGCACTATGGGGAGAAGATCCAACCAATAATTTTGTACATTTTCCAACTCATCCGACAGCTTGGCCAGCAGAGACCTCAATAGGGTTATATGAGAGTTTTCAATGAAGCTATTACTCTGAGGGGTATAGGCAGAAGTAAAGTTATGCCAGGATCCTAGCTCCTGACAAACACTTTTGAATAAATCAGAGGTAAACTGTTCTCCACGATCAGAAACATAAGTTCCTACAAATCCAAATATTGGTAGGAGTTCTCTGGTAATTACTTACACAATTGTAGAGGTTTCAATCTTTTTTCAGAGGATAGCAAAGAGAAAGCGAGAGAACCTATCAGTTAAAGTTAAAAGATATTTATAGTTTTTGAATGTAGGCAGTTTAAGAATGTCGATATGTACCACTTGAAATTTTTCAGATACTGGCCTGTAAGATTCATACGATGGGCTTATTTTGCTAAGAGATTTAGATCTCTGACATGAATCACAATTTAGAACAAACTGCTTTATGCACTTAGGCATATCCTTTCATACAAAGCGCTCTTTAAGAGATGCCAGAGTTTTCTTAACTCCAAAATGCTCAAGGAAATGTGAATAATCTCCTTTTTAATTATATCTTCAGCTTGATTTTGAAATAACAAAAATTAGAGTATTTATTTAAAAGTATATATATATATATATATATATATATATATATATATATATATATATATATATATATATATATATATATATATATATATATATATATATATATATATATATATATATATATTTAATTTTTAATGTAAGCCTAATTGGCACGTGTTATTTCTATTGTATCGCAAATCGATCTCTATCTCTAGTAGGTATAAAATATCGTAGGATCGTGGGCATGCGTTTTCAAATAAATATAAATATCGATAAATATCGTGAGATCGATATATTGGGTCGTGGCCATGCAATCTGTGCCCGACAGCCTCACTCTCACTCTCCCTGTTATATATATATATATATATATATATATATATATATATATATATATATATATATATATATATATATATATATATATATATATATATATATATATATATATATATATATATATTCGGCATTTCGGTGAATCTTTTGCTGTCGCGCTGGACATATCGAAAGCCTTCGATAGAGTCTGGCACAAAGCTTTGATTTCTAAACTTCCCTCTTTCGGTATCTATCCTTCTCTCTGTGATCTTCTCGCTAATTTCCTTTCTGGTCGTTCTATAGCAGCTGTTGTAGACGGCCACCGTTCATCCTTTAAATCTATTAACAGTGGTGTTCCTCAGGGTTCTGTCATCTCCAACACTTACTGATGACTCCACCCTTCATTATTCCTTCCAGTTTGAAAAACGTCCCACCCAACAACAGTTGATAGACTCGAGAAGGGTAGCCTTGGAGCAACTAACCTCTGATCTTTCTCGTATTTCAAATTGGGGCAGAGAAAACATGGTTGTTTTCAATGCCTCAAAAACTCCACACAACTATGATATCTTCAAAACTCAAAGCCTTCATCTTAATATTCTTGGTGTTTCTTTTTCTCGTGATCTTTCTTGGAAAGATCACATTACTTCTCTTTCTAAACAAGCTTCTTGAGTGTTCTCTTCAGAATTACTTCACGCCACCCCAGTTGCTTGCTCTGTATACCCTTCGCACATCTTAGCTTCCTCAAGGGCAGCTCTCCTGAAAAAGTTGGCGTCCTTACATCCTTCAACATATACTCTACTGGTAAAGTCTGGAACACACTCCCTTCATCTGTTTTCCCAACTTCCTTTGACTTGCATACTTTCAAACGCCGTGTATCTGGACACGTCGGCCACCATCGACCATGATAATAGATCTTTCCCAACTCCGGTGGAATTTGGTAGGCCTCTGGTCTTTGCCCACCGGAGGAAACATATATATATATATATATATATATATATATATATATATATATATATATATATATATATATATATATATATATATATATATATATATATATATATAATATGTGTGTGTGTGTGTGTGTGTGTGTGTGTGTGTGTGTGTGTGTGTGTGTGTGTGTGTGTGTGTGTGTGTGTGTGTGTGTGTGTTTATTCATGTTCTGCACTAATTACGAAAAATCTGGCAAATAAAATTATATATCTTAAATAAAATATTATATTCTAAATATAAAACATTTAACACATAATATCTAAAACTTTCAACGGCCAAAAACTATTATTATTATTATTATTATTATTATTATTATTATTATTATTATTAAAACTAAATAAGTAAATATACACAAATAAACATATGAATCTCACAACATTGCAAATTAACACGTGAAACCTCGTGTGTCGTATATATATATATATATATATATATATATATATATATATATATATATATATATATATATATATATATATATATATATATATATATATATATATATATATATATATATATATATATATATATATATATATATATATATATATATATATATATATATATATATATATATATATATATATATATATATATATATATATATATATATATATATATATAAACTCTTCCACTCTCACTAATACTCTACAGTTTCTTTCTGCCCGTCGAATTGTTGCGTCACTCTCTCTATACTATCGCTATTACAATGGACACTGCTCTTCTGAACTCTCACGTCGCATACTTCCTCCATTGAGAAGGGCTCATTCGATACGCCTTTCTACACAGTCTTATCATTTCTCTGTCCAACTCTCTGACTCTAGATTTGTTCGCTATGCTCAATCTTACATGTTACTGGTAAAGTTGGAACCACTCCCTATTTGTTTTTCCAACTTCATTTGACTTACACACCTTCAAACGTCGTGTATCGGAACACGTTGACCTTTAATTTGACAAGATTTCCGGTTCCACAATTCTGGTGGAAATATATATATATCACCAGTGGTGATATATATATTTAAAAATATGAGCTATATGCTAGATATATATATATATATATATATATATATATATATATATATATATATATATATATATATATATATATATATATATATATATATATATATATATATATATATATATATATATATATATATATATATATATATATATATATATAATTCATCCATTGAACAGCAGACCTCTATTCCGCTGCTCTATAAATATTGTAAGAAACATTCTCAGATTTTCACCATTTTTATGGGACCTCGTAATTCCTTCATTATAAATTTTCAAACGGAAAAGATGGTTTCGCGAAATGTTTTACGTTCTGTATATATAATTATGACGGTTACAGATTTGTTCCTTATCTTACTTAACAATGAAAGCAAATCAACAATGTACTTTCTTTAAATGAAATCGTAGGTCTGGATTTTTTTTTTTTATCATAAATGTGTATCACATTAAAAATCCCACTGTTTTTGGGTATCTGTAATTTCGTTACAAGAAAATAAGTTCATAGTGACTGTAATAACAACATTTCATTACATAGTGAAATAAATGTTACATCAATTCACTGTTTTCAGTCTTCTGTTTTATTATCATTGTTCCAATTTCTAAATTGTAAAATCTCTAAAATATCAACATTTGCAACACAAATAAGAACGTGAAAAATAAATACTTAATTATAACTTTCTATATCAACGTAACTAGGTCATTTGAAAGTTCTAACTCTTATCTTTCCAATAAACAATTCACCCACCTGAACACGATAATCTCTTTAACAAGACAAAAGTTTCATTATTTGTGTTTTACCTTTTATATACAGTAATTGCTGTATTACTGGTATAATACTGTTGTATTATGGTGAATGAAAATTTCTATGATGCATCAAATTCACTCATCTCATTTCCACTAATGTTCGTACTTATTTTTCCAAATTAATTTGGTCCTTTCAACAAATAAGTGTGTCAAAATAAGCCAAACCTAATCTTTCAAATAAACTGTATATGCTCATCTATAAATAATATTTATCACAAATAGACTTTGAAAATAAATGTTCTTATAACATCTCCAAAGATGACAATATTTTACATTACCTTTCCTTTAGTACCACACTCGTGGTCTGAATAAATTTACTCAACCTTGCAATAAAGATGAAGTTTCGACTTCCTTCTTTATCTCAGCTTTCAAACATAAAAAGTTCTGAAATAAATCTTAGTTATTCTTTTTCTTTTAAAATCTTTACGTAACCGAAACAGCGATTCTTAACATCTAAAATACAGAACGCTATATTATTTATCGATTAGCATAAACATTCGAACTACTCTGCTGATTGTCAAAACTTATACAAGTCCTTCGTTTTATTTATCAGAGGCAGTGGGAAAGAAGATGAACTACCTTCCTCCTCTTTTTACTGTAAATCGTAAATTAACGTTACCTTTTCACGTTTTCACCTACAGCTGATGTCCTTGTATTCTAAATTAGGCCTTGTTCATGATGAAGTTGTGATGTTGTGATTCTCTGTATTTATACTCTACGACTATTTTGGTTAACATAAAAAAAAAAAAAAAAAAAAAAAAAAAAAAAAAAAAAAAAAAAAAAAAAAAAAAAATAGCAAAATCGTTGTTGCCAAGCAGTTTAAGTGTGCGTAGTATACACATGTTTATCATAAATATACCACACATGTAAGTAAAAATTTCGAATTGCATGAACGCAATATATAGCACATGAATGTTGTTATTATACTAATATAATAACAATATGCAATTGTTGAATATTGTTATTATACAAATATAAATCATGATAATTAATCATAAGTTAGAAGGAATAAAATTAGAAACAGTTATTCTAATATACATATTTCATTTATTTGTTTATTTATTTAATTTTTAAATTCATTTTTTCATTTATATATATATATATATATATATATATATATATATATATATATATATATATATATATATATATATATATATATATATATATATATATATATATATATATATATATATATATATATATATATATATATATATATATATATATATATATATATATATATATATATATTTAAGGTAGGGTTCGTGTGACTCTACCATTTAATGGCATTTGTTGGGACCTCCAAAGCATGTCATTTGGTTTCTCAATCAAATTTTGAGAAAAAAAATCGAAGGATGTTTATCAGCAACAAAAAAAAAAAAAAAAATTTTAAATTAAAAATCCTTTTTGTCTTTTCCATTTCGACCTATAAAAAAATCAGGTGATGTTTTGAAACGATTTACGTAAAATAATTGCTTCATATGCAAAGATCCAAAAGACGTAAAAAAAGAATGCCAAAACTTTATAAAAAATAAAAAAAATAAAAAATAAAAAGGAAAAAAAAGGTAATTAAATGATTATCGTCTTTCGAACGATTATTAATTGATTTTCATTTTATATTTATTTTTTTTATTAAATAATTATTATATTAAAAATAATATACTAACAACAACAAGGACACACGATGTTTGCAGTTAATCAAAATACTTACCCACAATTAAAGTTATCTAACCTTTAATTAAAATTTCAGTAAAAAAAAAAAAAAAAAAAAAAAAAAAAAAAGTTTCCTATTTAAGCCATCCTATATTTTACAATAAAATTTCTTTTACATCAACTAAAAACAAAATTCATAAGTTTAAAAACACATTCTGATTTCAGAACACTTAAAATTCTTTTGATTCTTTTTTTTTTCTTTCTTTCTTTTTTTTTTTTTAATCCCCTCCGAGGAAGTATTTTTTGATTTCAGTTTGTTTTTTTTTTAATCATTTTAATCAAAAAGATTCTTATCGCAATATCAAAGTTTTACTTTGTTTTTCAAATGTTCATTCAAAATCCCTCAAAAGAACTATTTCCACAATATAATTTAATTTTTATATTCAAAAATATTCAAGCTCAAAGAATATATGAAGTGAAAATTATTCCATGAGCCAAAAATACATTTATGTTGTATAAGTATATATATATATATATATATATATATATATATATATATATATATATATATATATATATATATATATATATATATATATATATATATATATATATATATATATATATATATATATATATATATATATATATATATATATATATATATATATATATATATATATATATATATATATATATATATATATATATATATATATATATATATATACTTGGGTATAGAGGTGTGTATTTATATAACCTGTAAAGTGCTCAAATAAAAAGGTTTTTAATTAAATTAATTTATGTTTTAAATTTCTAAACATTTTAAATTTATTAATGGAGATGGAAATTCCTAAATAATACAATATATATATATATATATATATATATATATATATATATATATATATATATATATATATATATATATATATATATATATATATATATATATATATATATATATATATATATATATATATATATATATATTAAAAAAGGTTCACATCTCACGGGCATTGCCCTATTCGATTCGAGGAGAGGAACTTTTCTAGGTAGTATATACCTAGGATCCCGAAGTGGGATCGAACCGGCGCCCTCAAAGCACGTGAGTCAATCACTCTACCGTTTGAGCCACGGTAATAATTAAAAAAAAAAAAAAAAAAAAAAAGTTTGTTCTACAAAACGTCTTTTACATACAAGTATATATATATATATATATATATATATATATATATATATATATATATATATATATATATATATATATATATATATATATATATATATATATATATATATATATAAGTAGTATACCTGGCGCTTTCCGGGGTGCCAGATTTAACTACTTTTCGAAAAATCTGGCAACCTAAGCCAAACGGGATTTTGATTTGCAAGGCAAATCACTCCACTAGAATTTACCTCACGCTCTTTCCTGACACCATTTTGGAGGGTTCATCCCATTGAAATTGGCCTCAAGTCTGGGGAAGGGGACTCCGCGGGAGCCCCGTGAACCCTCCAAAAATGGTATCAGGAAGTTGCCTGAGTTTGCAAAATCGCTGCGTTCACCTCACTCTCTTTCCTGACCATTTTCTTTGCGGTTCAGACCGGCTGAAATTTGACTCGAATCTTGGGGTCCAGGGGTCCGTGGGTCCGTGCGGGTCTGTGAACCGACAAAGAAAAGGTCTGGAAGGTCCATGAGAATGCAGGATTGCACGCAAATGCAGAAAAGACCGTTAGGGACAGGTTGCCAGATTTTTCGAAAAGAAGCTAAATCTGGCACCCCCGGAAAGCGCCAGGTATACTACTATATATATATATATATATATATATATATATATATATATATATATATATATATATATATATATATATATATATATATATATATATATATATATATATATATATATATATATATATATATATATATATACATTAAACGTAACACCTAATTTTAAATAAAGTAAATAAATTAATATATTGATAAATATTTGAAATGTAAATTTTACACTATGTGAGATTTTGGAATCCTTAACGACGTAATTTAAGACAGGTACAACAGTAGCTAAACTCTTGTATGTAAGGGAGCATCACGAGTTCTCATTGCGTGTGGACGTGTTTCATTCGTTGTGAACTCGTGATGGCCAGAAGGGCAGTATTTTGTCTTCTTGGAAGGACAGCATATCCCCTTCTCGGTGAGATCAGCTCTCAAAAAAAAAAAAAAAAAAAAAAAAAAAAAAAAAAAAAAAAAAAAAAAAAAGCTTTTGTATGTAAAAGACGTTTGTAGAACAAA
>SEYY01000554.1:37500-42500 GCA_009176605.1 Armadillidium nasatum
CGGATGCGGATGCGGATGTTGAATTTTGGAAAGTGCGGATGCGGATGCGGATGCGGATGCGGATCGGATTGATTTTTCGAAAAGATGCGGATGCGGATGCGGATGTTGAATTTTCGAAAATCGGATGCGGATGCGGATGCGGATGTTAATTTTGATGAGGATGCGGATTTCGTTTTTGATGCGGATGTTAATTTTGATGAGGATGCGGATGCGGATGCGGATAATTATATATTATATATATATATATATATATATATATATATATATATATATATATATATATATATATATATATATATATATATATATATATATATATATATATATATATATATATATATATATATATTTCACTATCACCTTTCCCACTTTCGTGAGGTGGTGCCCGCCACAATTCCCTTACAAACATAACTATTCTTACCTTTCAACGCTTTCACCACCTCCCTCCATCTCTGTCTCCACAAATCTTCTACCCTCGTCTAAACTCAAATTCCTTCCATCAAAATCACTCTCACTCCATCCATCCATCTCCACTTCGGCCTTTCCCTCCCCTACCCTTCCCCTATCTACATCGGATCTACGTACCTTGCCAACCATTCTGTTCTCTTTCATTTTTCACATATATCCAAACCATTTTAGCACATCCTCCTCCTCTCTATCAATTACACCCTTCTTCCATTTACACATCTCCCTTATTCTTTCATTTCTAATCCTATCAATCCTTCTCAATTTATATATCGCTCTCAAATCTTTCATCTCAAAGACATTGAAACTTTTTCTCGACCGAGCACTTATCGTCTATGTTTCACACACATACAATACAGAAGGTGAACACATACATTCAAACATTCTTATCTTTATTTCTTTCGAAATTTTTCCTTTCTTCCATACTTTTCTTAGGCCCCCAATACTTTCATTCCTTCTACCACTCTGTTCTTTATTCCTTTTTCCGTCCCACCCTTACCTTCCACCCAACATTACTAGATATTTGAATTCATTCACCTCCTCAAGTTTCCATTCTCACACTTCTACAAACAATTCCTCCCTCCACATTTCCTCATTCCCACCTCCAATCCTCATAACTTTATTCTTCGCTGGATTGAATTTCTATCTCGTGTTTGCACATTTCCCTTCAAACTCTCTCACAAGTATTCTCATCTTTTCTCCAGATTCTGCCACCAACACATGCCGCATCATCTGCAAAAAGTAAAACATTCACTTCACATTCACCCTCCATATTTCTCAACGTAAAGCTCTTCCCTTCTCTCTCCATTTTTCTAAGTAAACCATTCATCAATAGATTAAATAATATGGAGATATTACAAACTCCTCTCTCAATCCCACTCCTATGCTAAACCATTCCGAAAGTTCTCTCTTCACCCTCACTCTTGATCTACAATTCGTATATATATATATATATATATATATATATATATATATATATATATATATATATATATATATATATATATATATATATATATATATATATAATATTATATATATATATATATATATATATATATATATATATATATATATATATAATGATGGATCGGATGTCATATTTTCTAATTTGCGGATGCGGATGCGGATGCGGATGTCGAATTTTGGAGAGTGCGGATGCGGATGCGGATGCGGATGTTGAATTTTTGAAAGTGCGGATGCGGATGCGGATATGTTGAATTTCCGAAAGTGCGGATGCGGATGCGGATTTGAATTTTCGAAAATATGCGGATGCGGATGCGGATGCGGATGTTGATTTTTGTGCGGATGTTCCGCATCCGCGCATGCGGATGCGGATGCGGATATATATATATATATATATATATATATATATATATATATATATATATATATATATATATATATATATATATATATATATATATATATATATATATATATATATATGCTAACATTTAAATCATTGATTTCCTACAGGCACTCTACTCACTAGCTAGCCTTATTTCCTATATCGCATTGAATTTAGCCACTCAGTTTACACTAAATAATACATTCTTCTCTCATACCATTATGGCAACCAAATCTCTGTTTTTAAAACTATGTTTTCCCTTTCGCTTCTAGCTTTAAATTTCTAACGGTTATTTTTCTAACTAATCAAACATTTTCTATATTATTATTATTTCTTATTCATTTACCCTTTCCATTAAAATTTTCAAAAAACTCGTTCTCGCTTTTAGCGATATTTAGTTGGAGTCTAGCTTCTTTTAACTTTTTTTTTTCCCAACAGACAACAAATTATCGACTTTTCTCTCTCTAGAAAGAGTCACACTCTCTTCCCAATTACGTTTATATCAACTTGCTCTTCACCACACTTACAAACCACAAATAATAATAATAATAATAATAATAATAATAATAATAATAATAATAATAATAATAATAATAATAATAATAATAAAATAAGGTAATATATATTATATATATATATATATATATATATATATATATATATATATATATATATATATATATATATATATATATATATATATATATATATATATATATATATATATATATATATATATATATATATATGCGTATATATGTGTGTGTGGTGGCGTGTGTGTGGTGGCGGGTGTGTGCGTATTGCAAAAAGGTGATTGAAGGATGCAGTTAATTTAATGGAATAAGTTGTGATGGATTTACGGTTTTTTTTAGTCGGTTCTCAAAAAATGAGATTTAAATTAAGGTGAAGATGGTATAATGTTAAATTCCCATTTATTTTATTAAAAATATGATTTAATGTTTAAATTAATACAAAATTTACATAATTATTAAAGTCACGGGGGGTTAGGTGGAATAGGGGGGCGTTAGATAACGCTTCCTCCGGAAATTTAAATTTATTATAATTATTTTTTCTTTTTCTTTTTCTTTTTTTTAATTTTGTATTTATTTCATTTATTTATTTTCTAAACTACTATTCGATTAACATTCAAAATCTTTATCACGCTAATAGTTTTTATTCCTACGTCGTAGACGAGTCCTCCCACCGGCAGGGTGGAACGCCAGTGGGGTGGAACGCCAGTGAGGTGTAACGGATGATCATAAAAATAAATCTAGAAAGTAAATATATATTCGAGGGTCTTAAACCAATAATATTTTTACAACACTTGAAACAAAACAAAAAAAAAAATCCTTAGTAAGAACACGAGGAAAAAAGGGAAAAAAGTAATAAATAAAGAAGAAAGGATGTAGATAGAAAAGGAAGAAAAATAAAGAGTAAAGGAGGAGATTATTTTATAATTGCCCGTCGTAAAATCTGTTTATAGTTCATCGGATGCGATTTCAGTTAAATAGAGAAATAAAACAGAAACAAAATAGATCAGTTTATAGTTTGTACATCGCCCCTCATAAACTCTTAATTACACACATGTACGCACGCACACATACACATACACACATGCATATACATTAAACACAGACGAGCGCCCGCGCACACACTCTCACTCTCTCTCACACACACACACACACATACATATATATATATATATATATAATATATATATTATATATATATATATATATATATATATATATATATATATATATATATATATATATAATATATATATATATATATATATATATATAATCGCCTTTTAAACCACTATAACGCTCGTAAAGTTGAAATGTATTCAACTTTTAAAGTCTGCTCTACCAGGATTCGAACCCTGACCTCTTCCATCCATTATAAACCTGGTATAAACTACTTTAATAATATATGTATATATATATATATATATATATATATATATATATATATATATATATATATATATATATATATATATATATATATATATATATATATATATATATATATATATATATATATATATATATATATATATATATATATATATATATATATATATATATATATATATATATATAAGTAGGACTATGAAACAGGAAGTTGCGTTCCACATTTATTCTTGAAAATAATTGTAATTAAGTAAAAAAAATAAATTGTTTATCCTTCATTACTAATTTCATAAATTATAACGTATTTATTTAATTGCTCATTTTTTATACTAATTTGTTTTCAACACCAAAAGGACAAATTTTTAAAGCATTTATATATTTATTTTTAATCTACTTTAGCCTTCTCCAAATAATTATCTTCATATATATATATATATATATATATATATATATATATATATATATATATATATATATATATATATATATATATATATATATATATATATATATATATATATATATATATATATATATATATATATATATATATATATATATATATATATATATATATATATATATATATATATATATATATATACTGTCAGAATATGATGTATCTATGGGACTTTCGGACTCAATATCTGGCAAATAGACATGTGACCCCTCCTTGAAAAGGGCTCTGCCCGTGAGTGGTGGTAATCTGTAAAAAAAAAAAAAAAAAAAAAAAAAAAAATAATATAAATAAAAATAAAACGAAAAAAAATATCTGCCATACACTCATCTACATCCAGTATTATATTTTTTCATTTTTCCATCTTTCAGGCCTATTTCAAGTTTCAATTTTTTTCATTAAAAATATCCCCAACATTATCCACCACTAATAAATAATAATAATCACCAACCCCCAGGTAGGACAGGTCCTGTCAGTTGGAACCCTTCGAGGAAGGCCCACAGGGTAGCAAGGGCCTAACGGCTACACCGCTGGCTGGCCAGACCTATCGCGGATACCGGATTATTACCCGCCAGTGACGAGCATTTCACTAGCGTACTCATTAACGGCTGAGTGAGCCAGAGCTAGCGTAAATGGGAATGACTCAAATTCCCACGTCCCGACCGAGCCTCGAACCTCGGTCCTCTCGCGTGCTAAGCGAGCGCTCTGCCAACTGAGCTACAGGACGCGCCACTGAGCCACTATACTCTAAATTCACTGCATGCACGGTATGGAGTTCTCAGCCGGCCCCGTTTTTATCTTATATATA
>SEYY01000554.1:50000-55497 GCA_009176605.1 Armadillidium nasatum
AGAAGAGTGATTAAATAGAGGACGGTGATGATATGAGATTGTTGAGGAATAGAACAATACAGTCGAGAGCCTTATATGTGGAAGCGAGAAATGAGGCAGAGAGTAAAGAGAAGGATTAAATTGGAAGCAGCACGGAGAATGGCTGAGAAAATGGCAGAAGACGCGAGAGGCGAAGAGAAGAAGGTTTATAGACTACCAAAAACATACAGAGGAACAAAAACAAGAACATGTAATATAAAGAATAAACAAGGGGAAACTCTGATAAGACCATATGAAATAAACAAGAGATGGCCAGAGCATTTTAATGAATTGCTAAATGTAGAGGAAAGAGAGTGGAGGAGAGAGAGGAGGTAGTGGAGGAAGCAGAGGAGCAGTATGATGAGGAGGACATTACAAGAGAAGAATTGGAGGATGCTTCGAAGAGAATGAAAAACAATAAATCTCCTAGTGAAAACTAGTAAAGATGGTATGCCCATAGAACTAATAAAAGAGAGAGGAGAATGATTGAAAGACGCAGTCCTGAGGTTTTTTTTAAACAAATGTTGGAGAGATAGTAGAATACCAAAATGCTGGGGAAAACAGTAATAATACCTATATACAAGGGAAAAGGAGATATGTGAAACTGTAAAAATTATAGAGTAATATCCTTAATGAACCACCTATCGAAGGTCTATGAAAGAATACTGGAAAAAAGATTAAGATCAGTGGTAGAGCACCAACTTGAGGTGGACCAATATAGTTATCGAAGAAATAGGAGTACCGCAGATCTTATGTTTGCATTAAGAATGGCGAAGGTAATGGATAGCAGTACAACAAAAAAGATGTACATTGTTTTTATTGATCAAAAAAGGCATTTAATTCAATATCCAGAGGAAAGTTATGAGAAACTATGGAGAAGAATGTTTTGGAGAGTATGTATAAAAACGATGAATGTAATATCAGAATGGAATATGAGAACAAAGAATGGTTTAGCGTAATGATGGAGTAAAGCAGGGTATCGTTTTATCGTCCATCTTGTTTGTGGCATATTTGGACGTGGTAATAAGAGATGTGAGGGAAGAAGTTCAGGACCCTGACGGAGATTTTATGGCATACGCAGATGATCTGGCGTGCTGAAGCCAAGACGGGAATAAGCTAAGAAAGGTGATAATGTTTCTCAAACAAATTAAAAGAAGACGGTTTAAGTATAAACGTCGATAAAACAGAGATAATGATAGTGAGTCGTGAAGAGGGAGAAGATTTGAGGGTTGAAATTGAAGGAAAGAAAATAAAAAATGAGGAAAGATATAAATATCTTGGAGGAATATTTGGAGAAAGAGGAGATTCGCTGGGGATGACAAGCAAAATAGAACAATATGATAAAGCAATAAGAGCGATGTACCTTGTCATAAAAGACGGACAGATGGGAGTGAAGGTGAAGAGGACTATCTTTGAAGGAGTTCTGAAACCAATACTGTTGTATGGTGCAGAAATCTGGAATATGACAACGAAAGATGAAAATAGAATACAGAGATGGAACTGAATGTTCTAAGACCTATTACAGGAAAGACCAAAATGAATAGAGTTCGAAAAGAGAAAAGCAGATAATATGTAGGGGTAAGACATATGATTAGCAAAATAGACTCAGCAAAGTTGAGGTGGTGGGGACATGTGGAAAGAATGCAGGAGGGAAGAGTCGCTAGAAGAAGATGGGAGTAAAGACCTGAGGGCACTAGGGCAAGATGGAGACCCAGGAAGAGACAGAAGAACTCAGTGGAAGACTCCTAAGAAGACCTCAGATGCCCCAGATGAGAGAATTGATGGACGGGCGTGTTCTGGAGGACAGAGAAAGATGAAGAGTGACGCTGGCCCAACTGACAGGCTAACGAGCCTACTCTGGGAGTGGATATATATATATATATATATATATATATATATATATATATATATATATATATATATAATATATTATATAATATATATATATATATATATATATATATATATATATATATACACACACACAATTAAAACCACACAGGAAAATTAAAACACAAATTTTTTAAATTTCCTATGGGGTTTAATGTATAAAGCAAACACGGTTATAGTGTTCTTTTTGTTATATATATAATATATATATATATATATATATATATATATATATATATATATAATATATATATATATATATATATATATATATATATATATATATATATAATATATATTATATATATATATATATAGCTTAATATTATACAAATATAAGAAAAATACATTTGAAAAGTTTAATATGAATAATGGATTTCATTAGTATACTAAATATGATTTTAAATAATTTGCAAATATGATGGAATAATTTGGCAAACTTTTAAGTAAATAAAACTTTCATAAGACCATGAATAAATCATTCTCAGGTATTAAAAATATATTCATTTTTTCACTGTTGTTTTTGTTTGATAAATAAGGAATTATTTTCTCTTTAATTTTACACAGTTTATTAATATTTTAGATTTGATTTAAATATTTGATAAATAAGAATTACTTTTAAAATACTTTTAAATTACTTGCGATTAAATGGTGAGTCCATGAACAAGGTAAAGATAGCTTGTAACCATGGAAATGTTCATTTTATGTCTTATATAGATAAAAGACAGTTCTTTCGCTGAACAATTTTTCGAACAAAAAAAAAAGAAAAGTTTTTTTTAATAAATTTAAAACTAGGGTTATTGAACTTTTTTTAAAGTGATCAGCATGAACGTTTTTTGTGGCATTAAAAAGAAAATGCAATACTTTTTTTTTCAAAACAATTCACATTTTAAGAAACTATGTTAATACTATACAGCAAAAAATGATTATTGAGGCCAAAAATATTCATATTTTTCAGTATTCTTCGTCATATGTAATAGTAAAGATCATTTGGCAATATTTTCCTGTCATAAAATACACTGGGTTTACTTTTCGCATTATCGGATAGTCTTCATCAAATAACTTTTTATTATATACATATTGCATACAACACTTTTATGAATAACTAAATTACGAAGAGGAGAATAATCAGAACGGAATCCAAGTGACACTTTTGTGCATCATTAAAAACATAATTAACAGAACCTTTCATGATTTTTTGAATAGACTGCGTTGCACTGCCTCACATCTTCTAAGAGATTATAACTTCGTATTTAATTGAATACAAAAAGTAACCATAATAATACTTAGTATATTACTAGTCACAATCCAATGAAAATTTCTCTATTCAAACTTTATTACTTTGATAAATTTTAGGTATTTAAAAGTGATCGATATTTGCAGTTGGTGTGGATATTATTATTATTATTATTATTATTATTATTATTATTGTTATTATTATTATTAATTATTTTTATTTTTAATTTTTTTTTTTTTTTTTTTTATTTTATTTATTTTTTTTATATATATTATATATATATATATATATATATATATATATATATATATAATATATATACATATTTTATTATTATATTATATTTTTATATTATTATATATATTTTAACTTTTTTGTATAATTTGTATTTGTTATCATTAATATTTTATTTTTCAACTGCAGCCATTAAATTCATTAAATTATTTAGTATTAAACAAACAAACTTAATTTTTTTTTTTTTTTTTTTTTTTTTTTATTTATTTATTTTTTTTTTGTGATCGCCGAGGTTTAATCCAGTTTTGAAGGTTTAGCTTCTTTTCCTGAAGGTTTAAACTTGTTATATTTTAATTACTTGCCTCTTCTTAACTTAAAAAATGTCGTACGGTTACTTCGATATTTTGGGAATAACAATCTTGATTTCGATTAAATATCGATTAAAATATATCGATTAAATAATTCTGCTATCTTAATAATAAATCTTTTGCTGATGACGATAATGATCTCATTTTATAATACTATATTGTCGTTAATTTTCAAAGCGTTCAAAAATTTCTAATAATAATAATAATAATAATAATAATAATAATAATAATAATAATATCACGACACTAATAAAAAACAGAAACCCAAATATCAATATCAATGTCATCGTCTAAGGTGTTGTTATCACATTTTACTCAAAATTACACTTGAATATGCAAGTGTTACAATGCGTGATATGCCAATAGCAATTATTATTATTATTATTATTATTATTATTATTATTATTATTATTATTATTATTATTATTATTATTATTATTATTATTTATTATTATTATTATTATTATTATTATTATTATTATTATTATATTATTATTATTATTATTATTATTATTATTAATTAATTTATTTATTATAATAATTATTAATTATTATTAATAATTATTATTATTATTATTATAATTATTTTAATTTGTTATTACAATCATTATTATATTATAATTATTATTATTATTATTATTATTATTATTATTACTATTATTTTATAATTATTATTATTATTATAATAATTATTATTATTATATAATTATAATAATTATTATTATAATTATTACTTAGACCTAAAAATAGGTACAATATTAATTGGGGAGAAAAGTGATAATTTACTTGATGGATGAGTTGTCGTAATGAATAAAAAGTAGATTAAGGTCAGACAAAAAATAGAAAATAAAAAAAGCGTCACAAAGCACCTCACACTCGCGCAGTATCGATTTTACAATATTACGCACCGTTCTTCTACACAAAAAAATTCAAAATTCATTACTCTTTATATATATATATATATATATATATATATATATATATATATATATATATATATATATATATATATATATATATATATATATATATATATATATATATATTACACATCATCACCGCTCACGGCAGAGCCCTATTCAAGGAGGGGTGCTAGTGCAATAAAGAGAAAAAAAAACAACAACACACACACACACATATATACATATATATATATATATATATATATATATATATAATATATATATATATATATATATATATATATATATATATATATATATATATATATATATATATATATATACTCGCATTTATAGTAGCCATTATATACTGAGTTTGAGAAAAAACTTCAGGAAAAAATGTCAATGTTTAGGAATATACAACTATTTCAAACTGGCAAGTTCAGCTCTAAATTAGATGAGACCAATACGCAGTTATAAATGTCTTTGGAATGGCGCATATTTTCACACATGCTAAATATGCTGATATGATGTTCGTTTATGATTTTTGTTACGGAAGAGCTTCAACTGCCAGTAGAGTTATACTGTTAAAATGTTTAATAAAAATAGGGTATGATGAGTACCTGTTTGAAAAAATATTAAGTGACTCATCTACACCGGAATCTTCTAGAACGATCAATAGAAAGTGGTAGTCTAGAACTTTGACCACTAATATCTCCAGAATTTATCCTTATTTTTTTTAGTTTGTGGGGATAGAAGGGATACGAAGTATGCAAAGAAAAGTTAAAACAAGAGACGAATTGTTCACTCGCATTATGGATGGTGATGCCCTCATAAAAGAGATTAGA
>SEYY01000554.1:55597-63097 GCA_009176605.1 Armadillidium nasatum
GGGAAGGGTTTTCACCCTGTCAGTGGAACCAGCATCTTTCCCATCTTCTTTTAAAAGTTCTCACAGAGTCCTCTAAAATATCATGTTTTTCGGGTCGTTGGTCTCAATGCAGGTCCATAAGTCTTATCCAGACTCTCAGGTTGGGTTTTCACCCTTTCAGTAGGACCAGCATCGTTTTCAAACTAACCTCTAAACACTATCTCCTGAGCTCTCCAGAAGATTGTGCTTCTCTGAGTTATGGTTTCCAATGCTGGTTGTGGAGTTGTTACAAACCGTTGGCAGAGTAATCACAAGCTCGGTGGCTAGTCCTGTCGTCCTCGCTTTTAGTTCTCCTCGCATACACACACACACGCACACACATATATATATATATATATATATATATATATATATATATATATATATATATATATATAATATATATATATAATATATATATATATATATATTATGACTGCTATTGAATTCGGACGTGTTGGAAACAGCTGAGAGGGAAAAAGGGAGAAGAGCCAGAGAAGCCATTGGAAAGTGGTCTAGGGATCTGAAGTCTTTTGAAGAAATGTTGAAGTTTTTTTCGTAAGATTGTTATTTAGAAGTGAATGAAAATTTTAGGAATCGAAGAAAATGTTTTGAAATTTTTATTGAATTTAAAATTTAAATTAAGTTAATAATATAAGTTAAATCAAAATTAATATTTTATCAAAATTCAAGAGGAGTAACAAAATTTTCGAACCAGGTCTTTTAAGTAATTTTAATAATAAATCAACAGTGAAGCATCAAAGTTTTTAATTAGTTTCTTTTAAATAACTTTCAGCGAACAAATGAATTGGAAATTATTGGTAATTCTAGGTAACATCTGTTCGATAAAGGATTGGGATTTCGACACAGTCGGGACAAATGAAGAATAATTTTCGAATGGTTCTAAAGGCTGGGAACCTTTTTTACCAGTATTTTCGTCCCAAGTACTGTTTCAGAAATATGAAGTTTCTGCACCCGATGCCACCCTGCATCTTGCAGGATATGGTGAAGAGTAATATATATATATAAATATATATAATGATATATATAAATATATATATATATATATATATATATATATATATACTATATATATATATTTATATATATTATTATATATAATATATATTATTTACCATTCACCTTTCCCCACTCGTGGTCTGCCCGTACATTCGCTCAACACACCATCACACTTATCTTCCTATCCATGACTCTCATTCCACCCTTCCTCCCAGGTCACCTCTTTGTTCCCTAAAATCCTTAACCATCATCACATCGCTTGGTCTCCCCCTCCCTATTACCCTCCTCCTGATCTCATCCTTACATCTATCTATTCATCAACACATATACGCCCAAACCATCTTAATACACCCTCTTCTGCTCTCCACATACCTTCCTCCATCACACATTTCCTTATTCTTGTTTCTATCTATCTACCCCTTAGCCCACTTATAACCCTCAAATCCTTTCAGTATTAAAAGCTTATAATCTTTTCCTCATCTGAGAATTGATCATCTATGTTTCACACCCATATAATTTGCAGATGGTAGACTTATACTCAAAAACATTCTTACGTTTATTTCCATCGGTATTCTCTCCTTCTCCATTTCTCCCTTAACCAACCCCCTTATACTTTCATACCCTCTATCACTCTATACTTATTCCCTTCCATCCCCCCTTTCCTCCACCAGCATCCCAAAATTAAAATTCATCCACCTCCTCAGTTTTTCTCCCCTAGATCAACACCCTCCCCATTCCTCTCCTCTTACTTAATAGTAAAAAATTTCTATTTACAAAAAAAATAAAAAAATCACTAAAACTATCTTAAATCCACGAATAAAAGTACTAGTAGCTTAAATTCCCCACGTATTTCGTAATTACAAAAAACTGCGCAATAAAAAAACTACAAATAGCAAGAGATATTACTTAACTGAAAATTATTAAACCTAAAAAATCATCATATATATATATATATATATATATTATATATATATATTATATATATATATATTATATATATATATATTATATAATATATATATATATATATATATATATATATATATATATATATATATTATATATATATATATATATAATATATATATATATATATATAATATATATATATATATATATATATATATATATATATATTATATATATATTAGGGTGACCGTAAAAAAATTGATGCTGGAATTTTGTCAAAGGAAACCCCACAAAGTGATCAGCCTTTCCAGATTTTAAGGTAGTTAACTTTTGAGCACAATTGGAGCATGTGAACCTGTGCCGCTGTGGCTCAAAGTTACAAAAAACGCGTTTCTTTGGCTCATTAGTGACGCTTTGATGCCGTATCTCCGGAACCCCTCATTATTTTCTCATGATTTATGTCTTTAATTAAAGTAAATATTATTGTAGCTAATTTACATTCTACTGTATATATATTTATTTCTACTTCTAGTCGAACCCAGCTATAATAGCCTCATCATCATTATATCATCATATTCATGTAAATTTAGATTTAAGGAGACCTTTTTTTTTATTTCTTTTGTTTTGTTAATTTTACATCTACTTTCTGAAACCAACATTCGTTGTAGTGTATATTATTCATTTTTTCCAGATTAAAATAAAATAGTTAAGGAATGGCTTCCACCTCTGCCATAAAAAGCATAACCAAAGATAAAATTTTCATTGTAGGCTCTCCGGGTACCAGATAACCGGTTGTAAATTGCCCTCCAATCGTCAAGTTTTGGCCACTTTGTTCTACAGTTTACGTACTGTGAAACTGAATCTAAGAGATTCATCAAGAATTACCATACAAGAATTTCTTGTTTTCTGGGGAAAAGTTCGGATTCCTTTAAAACATGTTAAAGATGCTATTACTAAATTAGAGAAACTTCACGCAGAGTGGAGAAATGTACAAAAGGACCAGTATAAACAATCAGAAGCTGCAAAGAACAAAATCAAAGAGTTCGCCTCAAAGATAGATGATATCTTTGAAATCGCCCATCAAGATGCCTAGGCCATGATGAAATCAGAAGAAGACAAGGAGTTTCTTTTGAAACAAAGGGAAAAGGGTAAGCCAGGCTCTATGCTTGGAGTTGATCTGAAGTTAGCTCGAGCTGAAGAAAGAAAACTACAAAAGAAACTTGCGAAAATGAACGAGAAAATTCAAGAGGAAGTTTATTCGACATAGGTAAGATTCTTTTATTTTTGTTTGAATATTGATCTTTTGCTAGGTACGTTTACGTAAACTGGTTCTATTGTTTAGCTTTTACAAAAGCACCAACAAAACAAGAGAAGCAACGTAACCTAACTATTTTCATAATTAATTTGGTCCTTTTCTTTCTCTTCTTTTATTCATAGAGACTGATGATGAAGAAGATGAGGACAGTGACGAAGAGGAAATCTCATGCGATGAAGATATCGAGGATGTGCTGCCAATGGACGTTTGTACTTCTCAAGAAACCGAGGAACTTCCTGGACCATCTCATAGCAAAAGGATGAAGCGTGGCGTTAAGGAAATTTTAACCATGAATCTATCTCTGTTGTTTGATCTGTGTAATGTATCTGGCAGAAGTGCCACACGAATACTCATAGCTACCATAGAAGCACTTGGGGAGAATCCTGACGAGTTCAAAATGTCAAAAACCACCATCCATGAAAGGCGAAACGTATTCAGAGAAAAATACACTGAGAAGATCTTGGAACGAATTTATATACCAGAGAAGAAAGCTTTTATAGTTCATTGGGATAGGAAAACTTCTACCAGACGTTCTAAAGACAGAGCAAAAAGCACGAATAGCTATTTTAATTTCTTATGGTGAAAATGAACAACTGCTTGGAATTCCTGTAGCAGACACAAGCACTGGTGAAGAACAAGCACAGGCTGTTTATGAGTGTCTCAAGGAATGTGATGTCTCCCATACTATCAAGGCAATGTGTTTATCGACACCACTGTATCAAACACAGGAAGGCTCAAAGGGTCTTGTACAATTTTGGAAAACATCTTGTGTAGAAAGCTGCTTTACCTAGCTTGCCGCCACCATATTCTTGAAGTCACGTTGAGAGGTGTTTTCGAATGTAAGTTCGGATTAACAACTGGGCCTCAACCCGATATATTCAGGAGATTCCAAAATGCATGGGTGAAACTCAACAAGAAACAATATGACTCGGGTATCATCAACGAAATTGTGAAAAGACATCTACCTTCTGAAGCAATTGCCAACATAACTGCGAATTGTAACACTAAACTCACGAAATCACAACCCAGAGACGATTACAAGGAGCTCTTACAATTGGTATTGGTGTTTGTAGGAGCAAGGAATGGAACGGAAGGGGAATTTAAATCTCCAGGTGCCATCAGTCATGCCAGGAGGATGGCCAAGGCCATCTATTGTCTGAAGATATTTCTAATCCGCGAACAATTCAAACTGAGTCATGAAGAACAACGTGCCTTAGAAGCTTTCTGTATTATACACTCGTTAGAGTGTATTGCAAAGCTTGGTTCAATGCCCACAAAGCACATTTGGCTCCCAAGCGAGACTTTGACCTCTTGCGAAGTTTGTTGGACTATCAGGAGATTGACAAAGATATCTCTGAGAGAGCTCTGTCGAAATTCTCAAACTATTTGTGGTATTTCAATGCAGAATTGGTAGCCCTCTTGTTCTTTGATCCCTCAATTTCAGACGACGAAAAATCGGAAAAGGCGAACAAAGTCCTAAATGAGACCGAGACTGAGACAGAAAATTCAAGAATTGTAAACCCCAAATTTCGAAGACACCAGTTGGAAGAACTGGTTAATTTAGGGTTACCTTGTTTAATTACCAAGGGAACCATGAATTTCTTTGAGCGTTTCCATATTAACGCAGATTTTCTCAGAGAACCCCCCAGTAGCTGCCCAGAAAATATACATTTTAAGGAAGGATTGGGGATTGTGAAGTCACTAAAGGTTGTTAATGATGTGGCTGAACGAGGAGTGAAATTAATTACAGACTTTTATAACCTCCTCACTCAAGATTAGGAGCAGAAACAATATGTTTTACAGGTAGTGCACAAATGCCGACAGCTGTATCCTGATGTTTCAAAAATCACTTTGAGCAAACCCTTAGAATAAATTATTCATTATTTTATTTTTTTTAAAGATTGCAAACGGTGCAGTGTCACTCTCTTTTCTTATTAAAATACATTGAAATATGTAAAAACAAAAATATTCTATAACTTTATTCCATCATAATTATTTTCATACTTTGAAAAATATTGAATAATTCTCATATCATAAGTTCGTTAATAGAGGTTCCTAGTCACGTTTTTGATGACAAAGGCTGTTATAGCTCGGTTCAACTATAAGTAGCAACAAATATAAATACATGTAATATAAATTACTTAGAACAATATTGCCTATGATTTGAGACATAAATCATGAGGAAATAATGAGAAGTTTCAGAGATACGGCCCAAAGACGTCGCTAGCCAGCCAAAAATTCGAGTTTTTTGAAATTTTGAACGCCCAGCGGCTCAAGTTAACATGCTCCAATCATGCTCATACTTTGACTATCGAAAAAATCTGCAAAGACTGATCATTTTGTGGGGTTCCTGTTGAAAAAATTCGGGAAATAATTTTCTCCCCCCTATCACTGCGTTCACCCTATATATATATATATATATATATATATATATATATATATATATATATATATATATATATATATATATATATATATATATATATATATATATATATATATATATATATATATATATATATATATATAAGTAGTAGGGAAGCGTTTCCGTTGATCATTAGGCTTAACGACAACCGGTTTTACTTCCGGTTTCGGCACGTGGTCAAGGTCACCGAGCGGTCAAAAGGTGTTAACATTTTGATCTTATCTTGACCACAGGAATCCTTTTAAGTGTTTACCGCGTGAAAATTTTTTACTAAAATTAATAATAATTTAATAAAAATGAACAAATAAATAAACAAATAAATAAATAAAAATAAAAAATAAGTAAAAATAAATATATGGATGTCTCCTATCTGTATAGTAAATAACTCCACGGCTACTTTAGAAACGGCTGCTAATGTGTATTATCAGCTATGTTTTCGTTAATTGTTTGTGTTCTCTAAAGATACTTTATGTTAATATGAGTGTATGTAACATAGTATATTAGATGTCTGACTTAAAAATGTTTTTAAGCTGAAGGGATGGTTCTTATAAAGGATGAATAACATTTCGTTATAGCTTATATGCTTACATAGTGGTGTGTATAATTGTATGGCCCTGTTTATGCAATGAAAATGGCTATTATGGTTATAAAATGTATCAGTCGATAAGAATGTTTTTGTATTTTTAATATATTAGTAAGAACATTATTGTATAATAAAAATCATGTTGAAAGTTAAATATATGGTAAAATATCGTTTATTAATTTAAGTAAAATTCTAAACGTTATAGTTATAAGGTGTAATTAATATGAAAATCTTTGTTAAGTGTAAAAAGTAACCGTTTCAAAAGACTAAATATATAAATGTCACCCATTGGCTTTGGTCTGAAAGTCTGAAAATGTGTACGGTCAGCTGTTTTCGTTAATTGCTTGTGTTCTCTGAAGATACTTTAGGTTAGTGTTCATGTATGTAGCATATTATATCAGATGTTTGAGGAAAAAGGAAATAAAATTAAATATTTCTAGCGAAAAATGTTAACAAAATAAATATTTCGAAGTTTTAAACAGTGTAAGTTAGTTTGTAAAAGAGGTATTCGTTAAGAAAATATACGAACTGTAGCATAATACAAGTTTTTATATTGAATGATGATGCCCCTAGAAAGTTAATAAATGTGTTATTAATTAATTTTCCTACCCTTGGTATTGATAGATTCGGATATTCTTATGTTTGATGCTGTCTGAAACCTTAGTCTGAGTGTTTGTATTGCTCAAGTAAAAGTATGTTCAGGAAATGAAATGTATATATGAAGAATGCGTTACGACGAATGCTGCCGAGAACTAGGTCTTTATCATGGAGAATCGGTGGAATTTGAAGGGACATGATAAACGGTATTTAGCTAATGAAGAAATATGGAGTTTACCATATTTCTGAGCTAAGTATTTCGAATCTTGATATTGGCCGAGTGTAATGGTATCTAATATATAGGATCTTATGGTTGAAAATTAGTAATAATAAAAATAAAATGAAGGAAAAGTTATGACGTGTGTTGGTGAAGTTTCGGTCTTTCTCATGGGGAATCGGTGGAATGTGCAGGATAAACATGATAAACGGTAATTAGCATGTGAAGAAATATGGATTTTACCATCTTTTGATGCTAAGTATGTCGGCTCTTGATATGGATTAGGTGTAATGGGATCTAATATATAAGTTCATATATGTGAAAATTAATAATAATAATAATAAAATGAAGAAAAAGTTATGAAGAGTGTTGGTAAGAATTCAGTCTTTCTCGTGAGAGATAGGCAGAATATGCCA
>SEYY01000554.1:75597-85597 GCA_009176605.1 Armadillidium nasatum
CCAGGATGAAAGCCCTGTTGTTCTTGCTCTTGACTCTCCTAGCAGGTGTAATTGTGTGTATGTGTATGTGTATGTGAAACTTGTAGATATGGCTGTTGACGTAGTTAGTTGGCATTTCTAAATGCATTGTTGCTTCCCCAAGTAAGGAATGACAACGAAGTGGAAAACAAAAAAGTGGGATATATATATATAATATATATATATATATATATATATATATATATATATATATATATATATATATATATATATATATATATATATATATATATATATATATATATATATATATATATATATATATATATATATAATAATTGAAGATGAGAATGAAAATATATTTGTGTTAGGCTCATGCAGCGATTCATATCGAAATTGAATTTTGTATTCAGTGAATGGCTATTTTATATTCCTTTTTTATTCCGTTATTGCGTTTTTTAAATAAAGATTTTCTGGAAAAAATTCCCATAAAATATCCAAATTTTAGATGATGAGAAATGGGGATTCGAGGAGGGAGAAAATTAGGCTCCAGTTGATGTTGTTGTTGCTAATATTATTTTTGATGTAGTTGTTGGTGCTGTTGTTGTTGTTGTTGTTGTTGTTGTTGTTGTTGTTGATTATGACGTTGTTGACGTTGATGTTGTTCATGTTATTGATGTCATTATTGTTGCTATTGTTTTTGCTGTTGTTGATGTTTCTGTTGTTGTTATTATTGTTGTTTTTGTTGTTTATGTTGTTGTTGGAGTTGTTATTGTTGCTTTTGTTGATGTTGTTGTTGATGTACTTTTGTCGTTGATGTCGTTGTTCCTGTTCTTGATGTCGTTGTTAATGTTCTTCATATTGTTGTTGTTGTTGTTCTTAATGTCATTGCAGTCATTGATGTCGTTGTTATTGTTGCTCCTGTTGATGATGTTGATGCTTTTGATGTTGTTGCTGTCGATGATAAAGTTGTTCTTTTTGTTGTTTTTGATGATGTTGATGTCGTTGTTATTGCTGTTGTTGATGAAGCTGATATCGTTGATGTCGTCAATGTTGTTGTTGTTGTTACTTATGTTGTTGTTGATGTTACTTAAGTAGTTGTCGTTGCTGTTGTTCCTGCTGTTACTGATGTTATTGCTGTTATTAATGTTGTTGCTGTTATTGATGTTGCTGATGTAGTTTGTTGTTGTTAATGTTTTTTATATTATTGATGTCGTTGCTGTTGTTGTTGCTCATGTTGATGTTGTTTTCATGTTGTTAATTCGTTGTTGTCGGTGATGTTGTTGTTGTTGCTGTTTTTGATGTCGTTGTTGTCGTTTATATTGCGTTGTTGTTGCTATTGTTGATGTTGTCGTTTTTATTGCTCTTATTGATGTTGTTGATGCTGGTGATGTTATTTTTGTTACTATGGTTGTTTTTTTATGTTGATGTTGTCATTTGATGTCGTTGTTGCTGTTGTTGATGTTGATTTCATTTTGTCGTTTATGTCATTGTTGTAGCTACTGTTGATGTTGTTTTTGATGTTGTTGATGCCGTTGTTGTCGTTGATGTTGTATTTGATGTTGTTGATGCCGTTGTTGTCATTGATGTATTTGATGTTGTTGATGCCGTTGTTGTCGTTGATGTTGTTGCAGTTTTTATATTGATGTTGTCGTTCTTGTTGTTGACGTTGTTTTTGATGTTGTCGTTGCTGTCGTTGTTGCCGTTGTTGATGTTGATGTCGTTGTTGTCGTTGATGTTGTTGCTGCTGCTAATGTTGATTTTGATGATGTCGTTGCTGTTCTTGCTACTGTTGATTTTGATGATGTCGTTGCTGTTCTTGCTACTGTTGATGTTGATGTCACTGTCGTTGTTGCTGTTGTTGATGTTGATGTTTTTGAAGTTGTCTTTGATGTCACTGTTGTAGATGTCGTTGTCGTCGTATTTGCTGTTGCTGTTGTCGAAAGCTTTCAATGTTTATCGCTACAAAAAAAGATACATAGAAATGCATAAAATTATTAAGCTCAAACACACACACTATATATATATATATATTAGGGATGGAGTGAAGTATCGGTATCGGCAGTATCGGCACATTTTTTGGTATCGGTATCGGCATCGGTATCGGACGCTCAGGTATCGGTATCAGTATCGGCTAAAAATAGCCGATACCGATACCGATACCAGATTTTTTTTCGTCCCTTTGGCTTAATTAAATTGTGTAATTTTTTTTTATTAATATTACGTAATATTTTGAAACGCCGTTTCGCGATAATTTTGTTTCCCGAACATTATATGTTGTTTTCCACTAAAAGTTTATTTTTTCAAATGCAAAAAATTGTTTTTTAATTTATTTTCACGCCATTTACTTCTTACCATTTGGTTTGTTTTCTTAAATATTTTATTTTTATTTTAATCCTTGATTAATCCGTTAGTAACATATTAAGATGGTAACCAAGGTACAGTCGTGAACAGAAGTTCGTTCCTATTAAGCTGGAAATAAATATTTATATAAAATGGAGATCATCTCAGATTCAGCCAATCACAGTTCAATTAAGCCCCTCTCAATGTTTTTATTTTCTTTTTATTCAAAAAAGAGCTTTTATGAAACGATCTCCATTTTATATAAATATTTATTTCCAGCTTAATAGGAACGAACTTCTGTTCACGACTGTACATGATATATATATATATATATATATATATATATATATATATATATATATATATATATATATATATATATATATATATATATATATATATATATATATATATATATATATATAAATGCGTGTTGTGTGTGTGTGTGTAGGGGAGAACGTAGCGCCGTCCAAAGCGATGCAAGTACCCTTTATTAGGCATACTCCGGAGTGACAGTATGGTCTAGAATCTAGACCATTTCGTTTCACTTCCTAGCCCTTTGGTTCGTTCCTTTTCGCTTTTCACCTTCTCAGAGGGTCTCTAATGTACCTCGACTCATATTGGAGTGTCTATGCTCCCACTTCTCCTTCCCCCTACTTCCTTCTCATGTTCCAAATTTACAAGCGCTTACTCGTCAAATACCTTTGTAAAAAAAAAAAAAAAAAAAAAAAAGGATAAACTCAAAGCAGCCTCAGAGATACTTCGAGGAGCGGCGTTCTTTTTAAAGTTTTCAAATCTCAATTGGAAGCATCTCAATTCTTCAAATCTTATCTCTGATCGCTAGTATGACTTCCATAAGAAACGCTGTACTGGTGATCTCTTTCTATTCTCTCTGACTCTTGGTCTTCCACTCTACGGCATTTCGGTGAATCTTTTGCTATCGCGCTAGATATTTCGAAAGCCTTCGATAGGGACTGGTACAAATCTTTGATTTCTAAACTTCCCTCTTTCAGAATTTATCCTTCTCTTTGATTTTCTTTCTGATCGATCTATAGCTGCTGTTGTAGACGGTCACCGTTCATACTTTAAATCTGCTAATAGTGGTGTTCCTCTTTATTCTGTCCAATCCCAAAACTTTTAAAACTTTTCATTAATAATCTTCTCTCTATTACTTCATCATCTATCCGATCCTATGCTGATGATCTCACCAATCATTACTCCTTTCAGTTTGAAAGGCGCCCCTCCCAGCAACAGTTATTTGACACTAGAAAGGTTGACTTGGAATATCTGAGGAAGAAATTGAGGAAGAGGAAGAGAAAACATTGTTTTTTTCAATGCCTCAAAAACTCAATTCCTCCATATCTCTACTCGAGACTATCTTCTACAAAACTATAACATCTTCGAAAACACGCAACTCAAGCCTTCATCTGTCCTTAATAATCTCTAGTGGTCTTTCTTGGAAGGATCACATTACTTCTCTTTGTAAACTAGCTTCTAAAAGGTTGGAGTATTCTGTTGCGCATTATCAGAATTTCTTACTTGCCAACGCCAAGTGCTTGCTTTTTATAAGGGTGTTGTTCTCCCCTGTATGGAAAACGCCTCATACATCCGGAGTAGTTCCACTCACACAGCTCTCCTTGACAAGGTGGAGTCTGGCTTTTCGTCTTAAGAACTCTTCCTTTCTCACTAATTCTCTCCAGTCTCTTTCTGCCCGTAAAACTGCTGCGTAACTCACTATATACAATCGCTAGTACAATGGACACTGCTCTTCTGAACTATCCCGTTGCTTTTCTCCTCCATTGAGAACACGTTGGTGTAACACGATATTCTACACAGTCTTATCCTTTCTCTGTTCAACTGTCTGATCCTAGACTGAACCGCTATGCCTAATCTTATATACACAACAACTGGTAAAGTCTGGAACACACTCTCTTTTTCTATTTTAACGATTAGGTTCTGATATGGACCCAACTCTGGTGGAAATTAGTAGTTTTCTGGTCTTTACCCACCAGAGGAGATATAATATATATATATATAATATATATAATATATATATATATATATATATATATATATATATATATTATATATATATATATATATAGAGAGAGAGAGAGAGAGAGAGAGAGAGAGAGAGAGAGAGAGAGCGAGCCAAGATAGAGAAAAGTTAAGAGAGGTGATAACAAGTTTTGCTGAAAAGCTAAAAGAGGTGGGATTGATCGTGAATGTTGAAAAGACAGAACTGTTAATAATTAGAAGGGAGGAAGAGGAAGAGGAGCTTGTGCTGAAGGTGCATGGCGAGGAGGTGATTGTGGTAGAGAAATGTGAATATTTGGGGAGGAGAAAGTATTCACAAGGGAATGAAGTAATATGCTGGAAATCACCAACTGGATGGAGAAATACGGAAGAATGGTGTGAGCGCTGTATCCAGTCTTGGCAGACAAAAGAATGGATATAGGAGTAAAGAAAGTATTTTTTAAAGTACTCTAACCTCAATTTTGTAATATGGAACGGAGACTTGGAGTGCGACAACAAGAGAAGAAAGCAGAATTCAAGCAACAGAGATGAGGGTGTTGCGTTTGATGGTGGGAAGAACCAGGAAGGAGAGGATAAGAAGCGAAAGAATTAGATAAAGTATAGGGGTTGAACCAATTAATCAAAAGATAGATGTAGCAAGACTGAGATGGTTGGGACACGTGTGGAGGATGCAGGAGGGAGAGAGACTAGAGGGAGGTGAGAGTGCAGGCCAAGATTAAGAAGACCGAGAGGGAGACAAATGAGAGATGAATGGAGTCAGTTCGGGATTCACTGAGGCGCATCAGCTGCCTATGATGGAACAGTTGGTGGCAGATGGAATTATTTACGGCAGATCTAGATAGAGACGAGTGCTGGCCCCACTGACAGGCTTTAGAGCCTTACTTGGATCTGATATATATATATATATATATATATATATATATATATATATATATATATATATATATATATATATATATATATATATATATTCTTATAAGTAAAAAATTGGTATCGGTATCGGTATCGGCATCGGTATCGGCTAATTTTTCGGTATCGGTATCGGTGAAATTGAAAGTCTTGGTATCGGTATCGGTATCGGTTAAAAATTTTGGTATCGCTCCATCCCTATATATATATATATATATATATATATATATATATATATATATATATATATATATATATATATATATATATATATATATATATATATATATATAATATATATATATATATATAATAAAAAAAAAAAAAAAAAAAAAAAAAAAAAAAAAAAAAAAAAAAAAAAAAAAAAAAAAAAAAAAAAAATAATAATAATAAAAAAAAGCTTTTTTCTTATCCGATTTACATTTGTCTTTATTTTATAGTGTGATGACAATTAAAAAAAATTTCATACATTAACATTTGGGTTATCATACTATTATTTTAAAAAATGTTCGAAAATACCGCCATTGACCTCTAAACATTTTGGCTTAGTCTACAAAAGGCGGCTGTTGCTCTTCTGATTGATTCATGTCGTCCTTTAATAACAACTGAAGAATTTTGAATATATCGAATTAGTGCAACCCGAGCGTCCACTTTTACTGTGTATACGTCAGTTTTGAACCGACCTCATAAACAATAATCTAGTACTGTGAGGTCTGGAGATCTTGGAGGCCAACTAATTGGACCACCGCGACTAATCCAACACTCTGGACACCTTTCTTTCAAATGTTGCTTGACCTGAAGAGCGAAATGTGCGGGTGTTCATCATGCTGAAAGTACATATGCATTCGGATATTTAGATGAACATCTTTCAATAATTCTTGTAATTCATTTTTTAAAAATTCGAAATAGTGGTCTCCAGTGAGGCGATCCTCAAATATGGAAGGACCAATTAAATACACTGCAAAAACATACCTTTCTAATTCCTTTCTAATAGAGCTGCTAAAAACGAGTTTTTTGTCGCTCTATGGAGAAAGGAATTAGACCTGTGTTTTTTCTCTATATAAAAAATATGAAGTCATCAAATGCCTTTCTATTTTATTCGAATAAAAGTAAAAATTTAGTTACACATATGGCAACGCTGCACCATGTGTACCAAATACCATGTGACTATCATTTCATTTCCACTCCATCTATTGACAAGATAATTAATACACTTACCTCTGACGTCATAAATCATCTGAACAGTGTGTGTGTGTGTGTGTATGTGTGCGTCTGTATGTAAATATATATGTGTGTGTATGTATATATATATATATATATATATATATATATATATATATATATATATATATATATATATATATATATATATATATATATATATATATATATATATATATATATATATATATATATATATATATATATATATATATATATATATATATATATTATATATATATATATATATATATATATATATATATATATATATATATATATATATATATATATATATATATATATATATATATATATATATATATATATATATATATATATATATATATATCCTCCGGTGGGCAAAGGTTGGCGGCCTACCAACTTAAACCGGAGTTGGAAAAGTGCTGTTCTGGATCCAGGTCATTAGAGGCCGACATGTCTAAATACACGGGTCTTGAAAGTGTTCAAGTTAAAGAAAATTGGGGAAAGCAAGTAAAGGGAGTGTGTTCTAGATTTTACAAGTAGAGTATACGTAGGATTGAGCATAGCGTTTAAGTCTGGGGTCAGAGAGTTGAACAGAGAATGGATGTGACTCTGTAGAAAGGCGTGTCGCACGAACTCTTCAAGAAAAGGAATGTTATGAAAGAGTTCAGAAGAGCAGTGTCAGTTGTAATAGAAATAGTAAAGAAAAAATGACGCAAAAATTTCGACGGGCGAAAAGAGATTGGAAAGAGTTGGTAAGAGCGAGAGAGTTGATGAGACGAAAAGCCCTAGTCTCCACCTTTTCAAGGAGAGCTGCATGAGTGGAACCACCCCAGATGTGTGATACATATATTATATATATATATATATATATATATATATATATATATATATATATATATATATATATATATATATATATATATATATATATATATATGCAATTACCTTGCAAATGCTCGGTTTATTAAGAAGTATAGGGTTAAGAATAGCTTTGCTGATTTATTATGTTCATTTTTTAAACCTAACAGTATAGCACAGTCAAATTTTCATCAGTATTTAAATATTATTCTATCTTCACTACTACTTTATTTAGGCAAGGTTTCTTAAAGGTTATTAGTAGGGATTTGTTTCTATTGCACCTTAATAATACTTACCGAATTATCCCATTAAGCAATTTGTGGCTGTGGATTTAACCTAAAGAGAATTTATTTATCTTTAAAAGCAATTTTCCAAGCGATTACCAACACATATGAAGAAAGGTGTTTTAGTGGGATCTTAAATTAGAATTCACCAAAATGTAGATTTCGAAAGAATGGGGTTATATTTTTTTTGTCAATTAGTAAAATGAAACAACGTGAGGAAAGGATCACGCCGCCTTTATAGAAATGGATGTTTATATTATTGCCATGTGAAAGATATATTGAAAAAGTTGCTAGAAAGATTATTAAAAATTGTGAGAGTGGTTACAAACTCCAAAGATTAATTCCACATTGAAATGTTTGTGAGTTATGAAGGAGCATGAGAAAGAAAAACCCTTCTCAAATAAGGTTGCTACGCACATTATGAATGGAGAAGTAGCCCATAAAAAGGTCAAGAGAAGTGATATTCCCTATTCCAGGAGAGACTACGCCTTTCTTGTAGATTGACCTGTGTCGGATTATTTAGTTAAAACAGAACATTTTTGATATTTGCATCCGCATTCATATCCGTGCTCTGACTGTTTCAGATTTCAGCATCCGAATCTGCACAAAATTATGAGGATACAAAAATATTTTTTCCTTTTATCATTACATCTTCAAATAAATTTTGTCTCTGTAAAGAGTGAGATATTGTACTTTTCATAAGATATAAAAGGTTTATTGTCCCAGAATCTATAACAAACATTTTAACTAATTGTTGAATAATATTAAGAAAGGGAATTTCAACCACTCTAAAGCTAACCAACATGCTCTTAAAAAAAAAGCTACCCGAAAAATGTTAACAACCATAAATAATAATAAATAAGCGAATAATGGAAACTCCGAATCCGAATCCTCTTGATTGAATATTTCAAATTAATGAAATTTTGATTTCCACAATATATATATATATATATATATATATATATATATATATATATATATATATATATATATATATATATATATATATATATATATATATATATATATATATATATATATATATATATATATATATTCGGTGGGCAAATGACAGAGGACTGCCAATTACCGTTTGGTATCAAAAGTGTTTTAAAGAGAAAGGATGAGACTGTGTAGAAAATCGTGTGATAAAAGACATTTTTATTGGAAGAGATATGCGAAAGGAATGTTCTGAGTGTAATGTCCTTTGTAATTGCAATTATTCTGAGGATGATGTGGCAATAGAAAATGTAATGAGAAAGTTAGTAACAACAAAATAGTTGATAAGACGAAAATCCCGACTTTTCAAGAACTTCTTTACTGAAACCATCCGAGACGTCTGAAATATGCTCCATACAGGAACGAACAATCCCCCCATAAAGAGAAAACTATTGGAGTGGAATGAAAAAATTTCAAAACCGTCTCTTAAGTGATTTAGAAAGAGAAATAATGAGATTCTTTCAAGAAAGATACTTCTCACAAATGAAGGTTACGGTTGTGTATTCGAGCCTATCATAGTTGTTAGGAATATTATATTGAGTAGAAAGTTTGAGTAACTGAATTTTTGTGGCACTGAAAGTAACAATGTTTTCTTTGCTCCATAAGAAATTCAAGAAAGATCAGAGGTTACTTGCGCCATGGCTACACTTCTTGCAATAATTATTTGCTGTTTTGTGGGAGGAACTTCAAAATGAAAGAGGAAATGGAGAGAAGAGTCATTGGCATAGGAGTAGATTGGTGATAAAGTAATAGAGACAAAAAATCAATAATGAAAAGAAGAAAAAGAGTTGGGGATAAAACAGATCTCTGAGGAAAACCAACCACTATTAACATATTTAAAGGATGAAAGATGGCAATCTTCAACAGCTGCTATAGAACTACCACAAATGAGAAAAGAGGAAAGCTCACAGAGAGAGAAAGGTACATACCGAAAGAGGGAAGTTTTAAAATCAAAGCATTGTGTCAGATTCCATGGAATCTATCTAGCGACACGGCAAAAGATTCACCGAAATGAAGTTCACGAAGAGTCAGAAGGAGTGGAAATATTATCAATAGAGCGTTTCGTACGAAATATGACACTCCATCAGTACACTTTTCGAAATAAATACAATGGATATTTATTTATTTAATTTCAACATTAATTAAAGTAAAATATAAGTAAATATTCATAGTAAAATTTAAGGTAAATATAAGAACAGGTAACAACAAGCTTAGAGTTTGTAATATTTACACAAAATTTTTCACTTCATAGAGATACTTGGTCAAGGTATCTTGAAAGTAACGGACAGTTTATTAGTCTTTAAGCCTTAAACTCAACCTTGTCCGAAAGACTGGCAAAATAGAAGCCCTCTCTACCTCCAAATGAAAAAATAATACTTCAT
>SEYY01000554.1:90597-105597 GCA_009176605.1 Armadillidium nasatum
AGTGGAATCATCAAAAACATAAATAATTATAATAAAAGAAAAATCGCTGAATCTTTCTGCATAAATAATACCCCAAACTTTAACCAAAACACAGGAGACTACAAAATAGATCAATTGCAAAACTCCATGATGCTCCATTCACCTTATTACAAAAGTTTAATCAACAACCAACCATAGTATTGGACGACATGAGAAACATTCTACAGAGCAGCCACATCATTTCAACCTGAAAGAGGCTTCTAACAAGAAGCGAAAGCTTTTAAAATATATTTAATAATAATAATATAAATTAATATAATATATATATATATATATATATATATATATATATATATATATATATATATATATATATATATATATATATATATATATATATATATTACCATTCACCTTTCCAACTCTCGTGGGGTGGTGCCCGTCACAGTTCGCTCAAACGCACACATCTACACTCTATCACCCTTCCCACATCACAAATGTCCTCCATCTCACTCTGTCCTCCGCAATTCTCCTAATTTCGTCCACATTCAAACCTCTCCCCTTCCAATATCTCCTTCACCCCATCCATCCACCTCCACCTCGGCCTTCCCCTCCCCTTCCTCTATATTCTCATCCATTCAACACATATGCCCAAACCATCTTAATACACCCTCTTCCGCTCTGCCCACTATTCCCCTCTTCCATTAACACATCTCCCTTATTGTTTCCTTTTTAATTCTCTCTATCATATATATACTATATATATATATATATATATATATATATATATATATATATATATATATATATATATATATATATATATATATATATATATATATATATATATATATATATATATATATATATATATATATATATATATATATATATATATATATATATATATATATATATATATATATATATATATATATATATATATATATATATATATATATATATAAAGAGAGAGAGAGAGAGAGAGAGAGCTACTCGGGCTGCCTTCACGTGGTGCTTTCGACAGCTGAGATAGTTACGAAGGTGCCCCCACAAGAGGAGGAGCAATCCTTACAGCATATCAGCTCCAAAAATACGAACAAAACCCCTACCCGCGGAAGTGGGTCATTGCCATTATGATTCCCTGTTCAGCCGGCCAAAATGGTTAACTTCTCTCACACCCTTTTTATTTACCTTGCGCTCTCTCTCTCTCTCTCTCTCTCTCTCTCTCTCTCTCTCTCTCTCTCTCTCTCTCTCTCTCTCTCTCTCTCTCTCTTCATTCATAGCAGAGGTGACAAATCGGCAATCATCTTCCTCCTACAGCAACAAGCAAGTGATATTCACCCAAACCCTGGCCCAATCAGATATAGATTGAGTTCAGGCCATCACCCCAACCTACAAACATACAAGTATAGATTCAACATACAAAACACACTATTTCCAATAAGACAGATGTATGCATGAACCAGAGAAAACAGAGCACCTTCTTTTGAGATGCCCCTCCATTACACAATACAGAAACCTCCGTCACTTCTCCTCTCTGAGAAAACTTTGGGAAAGATCGGCGGCCGTCGTAGATTTCTTTAAAGCAGTGTGGCCCTTCTAATGAAGAAGGTCCAGGGGGAAAAATATATATATATATATATATATATATATATATATATATATATATATATATATATATATATATATATATATATATATATATATATATATATATATATATATATATATATATATATATAGGTAAATGGTTATTTTTATAGAATTTTCAGATTTATTTATCTTGCTTTTAAATAAAAGTATAAATCAAACGAAACAAAATGGGATTCGAAAGAGGCAAGAAAAGAAGAGAAAGTAGATTAGGCAGTGAAAAGCTCTCTTCTCTTGATGATGATGATGATGCCCTACAAAAATGCTTACCAGAGGAAAGGAGTTTCTGGCGTAAAATTTTGGAAATGATTGGCTCTCAATATGCAACATGTTGTAGCGTGTGATCTCGCTTTCAGTTGATCAAGTGATAAATTTATTGAACACAACAAAGCTAATTTTCCTTCGATCATAGAACTTCTAGCAAATTGTGATCTAGTTTCAGAAGAGTTAAGGTTTCCCGATGGTTCCTGAAATATTTAAGCCCTAAAGTATAAAATTAACAAATTTCTTTATTAGCAACTCAGTTTTAATGAAATTGAGAATAGACTGCAGTATTCTCTTTTTTTTCTTTCAATTATTCTTGACACAACACAGGATGTTATTAAAACTGATCAGTTAATGAAATTTTCCGTTCTATGACTCTTATTTATAATCAAGTCATGTCATCAGAGTTTGAGATTTGTGAAGTATTTTCCTCATTTACTGAAGTACATGATCAGTCTGAAAGAAAACTTCGAAAAGAATTCATAGGGGCCATCAAGCAAACAGGGGTGGAAATTTTAAAAAAAAATGTCATTGGCAAGGTTATGATCATCTATTAGTCATTTTGTTCAAATTTTCATGGTTTTTTTGAAAGTGTTTATAACTTTTTTTTTGTCACAATATAGTTACTCTATGGCATGAACTTCAAAGAACAAATGACGCCAGACAGGTAACGAAGACTATTCTTAAGACATTGGATCCAACAAGATGAGCTGGAAGATATGACAGTTTATGCTCATGAGCAGGATTTTGCGACGTAATTAAAAGTCTGAGTCGAATGCTTCTCAACAACAAAGTTGAGTGATAATGAAAGACATAAAGCGATGACAATAAAGAATAAAATATAAAATTTTGATATTTTTTTCCTGCTGATCGGTTCAAAATATTATAAATATTTAATATTACATCAAAAATAATTTAGGCCAGAGACAACTATTTGCTGCACATTACTCGTTATAAAATAGGTTTCAAGAACTAGTTACAGAAGAATCAAAAAACGAAAAAGGACGAGAACGAAGCTACAACGTTTCTACGTTGTTTGGGAAAGGCAACTCACAAATGTTTAAAAATGGACCGGAAAGAAGCTGCAGCGATATTAGAATTCAAAACTGTAAAGAACGTGAACGCAATTCAAAATTGTTTAAAAAACAGTAATCGACGGGAACTAAGCTCCACTGTCCCTGCGTTGATAGGGAAAGTCAATTTAAAACTGTTTTAAAATCGGTAAAGACGGGAACGAAACTGAAACGTTTGTACGTTATTAGGGAAACGCAATTTAAAATTGTTTAAAACCGGTAAATGACGAGAATGAAGCTGCAACGTTTCTTCGTTGTTATGGAATGGCAATTCAAAAAAACTGTTTTAAGTACAGAAGGATTAGATAAAACTTAGTTATTAAAAGATCTGAACAACCGTAAGTTTTTTTTAATAAAACGTCGCACATTACGAACATTCAGTGATTCGAAAAGGAAAATTTCGAAGTGGTTTCTATCTAGCATCCGCATGAGGGATCGAACCAACACCTTCAAGCTTGTGAGTCAATCACTCTACCGTTAGGCCACTGTATATACTATATATATATATATATATATATATATATATATATATATATATATATATATATATATATATATATATATATATATATATATATATATATATATATATATATATATATATATATACTTGTAAATTATTAAAACTATTCGGGTTATTTTTATTATTATTTAGTTGGAAGAAATTAGAAAATGCTTCCAAAATCAATGCTTTTTTATTCTTTAAAAATGTTCTCATTTGTTTAATTAAAAAGGAAAAACCTTTCATGTATTTGAAATGGTGATAAACCTCTTCTTTTTGAGTCTTTAAATTTAATTATTTATTTCTTTTAATTGACTTCTTTCTTTCTCAAGTTTATTTTTATGATAAAATTCACAAGTCATTAAGGAGATGTCATGGGAATAAAAGTTTTTCAAATTCTTTCAATGAATGTAGAAAGAAAAAAGTGAAAAATGGTTAATTAAGAAAAGAATTCATTACCATTCTTTTCTCATTCTTTATAAATTAGTATATTTAAAAATATAAAATCACATTAAAAAAAACATTTTATTTAAGCATTTTAAATTATGTAGGCTATATATATATATATATATATATATATATATATATATATATATATATATATATATATATATATATATATATATATATATATATATATATATATATATATATATATATATATATATATATATATATATATATATATATATATATATATATATATATATATATATATATATATATATATATATATATATATATATATATATAGCTTCTAACATCTCTTTCTAGAATCATGTGAAATCTATTCTTCGAGACACTCGTAACCCATATCTCCCTTGAAAATTTAATAGTTATCTGATTCCTCTCCCTAACGCACTTACCGCATGGTCTTATATTTTCTTTAGTTTCTAAAACATTATTGGTTTTTACTTTAATTTCCACTATGTTGAACATCATTTCCCTTCTTCTATACCTTACATCTTGTTATTAACTGAAATTCAGGTGCTTGAGTGTTCAAACCAAACCCTTCTCTGTTCCTCTCTTTTTGTCCTAATCCTCAATCTTCAGACAAAGGAGATTGTTTTGCATATTCAAGCAACAAAGTTGTTTGTACTCGTGTTTCTAATTAGAAGTCTTCAATATTTTCCTCTTCTATCTTTGGCTCTTTAGCACATTTACAACTAAATCCAGTTGTTGTTTATTTGTCTTATAAATCTATTAATTATCTTAAGTGTTTAGCCTATATAAACTCCAAAACATAGCACATTCCGCCATCTTCTTTCTCTGAAATAATCCTAGTGGGTGATTTCAAAGTTCACCACCGCCAGTAGTTTTCTTCTCTTCTCAAGTTACATCCAGTTAACTTACTTTCCATTTCTCTATCCAAATAACTTTGGGCATAAGATGAAACTCCCTACTCGTATCTTTGACTGCCTTGGAGATGAACTCAACATTCAAGATCTTTTGAATTTTTATGCTTCTCCTTTTACTGTTAAATTCTTTCCTCTGGATTTCTTTAATCAATTTATTATCTCTATAATTTTCTATATATTCTAGTTTTTCGCAGGAGAGCCTCCCCCCCCCCACTGCGAGTAAACGTTTTAAGCATTTTGGCCCCACAAACTGGATTGGATTGTGGTCGTACTTTTCCAAGTCCTCTTCGAATGGGTACTGCTTCAGCGGGAGGAGTTTCTCAAAATATTCTGAGCGCATTTACAGAGGCGATTTTCTCTGGTATGATGGCATATATTCCTTATTTTTCCCTTCAACTAAACCTAACAAGCCTTGTTTAATTAAATAATCTGCTTATTCTCGTATTATTTGCCGCCGGACTGCCGCCTTTATGAATCGTCTTCAAACTTTAGAACTCAAATAATATATATTTCATCAATGAATGTTGCAAAATCTAATATCCGTCTCAGTTAAAAACTCTTTTCCACATAGAAAATGAAATAATATTTCTGCTTGAACTTCCTCACACAGTTTGTGGCATTTTGCCAAAAAAAAAAAAATTAAAATCCACATTTGCTTCATCCACTTCTAGTACTTTCCATAGACATTTTAACTTTTTGCCTTTTGTTAAAGTTAAACTCTTTGTATCAACATCATCTTAGACAATTCCAGATTTATTCTTCCTCCTTCAGCCCCCTCGAACTCGTATATTCTTTACGTTGTATTTTTTTCCATTTGTTTTTGATGAAATCGTGCCCTCCTTCAGTCTTTACCGAAAAAGCGGGACCCTCTCATCCATCAATAGAAAGATTTGGAAATGACTCAATTCTTCTGACCTTACCTCTGACTGAGAGTATGATTTTCATGAGAAAATTCTACCATTGACTTCCTCTCTCTTCTCTTCGATTCTTAGTCCTCTGTCCTGTGGTGAATCTTTGCTGTGGCGCTAGGCACATCGAAACTTTTGATAGATTCTGACGCAAAGCTTTGATTTACAATTATTTATAGAAGATCACCGCTTATTTTTGAAATCTATTAATAGTGGTGTTTCTCAGGGAATGTTCAATCCAATTTCCTTTTCTGTATTTCAATAAGGAACTTTTCTCTACTACTTATCACCTATCCACTCATATACCAACGACTCCACCCTTCATTACTCTTTTCACATAGAAAGACGTCTCACCCAATAGCAAACAATTGTAGGTAGCATAGGATGGTGGCGTTGGAGCAACTAACGTCTAGTCTTTCTCGATCCTTTTATTTGGGAAGAGAAATAATGATGGTTTTCATTGCCACAAAAACTCTGTTCCTTCCACTCAACTATTATATCTTAGAAAGCACACACAACTCAAGGTGTCAACTGTTCTTAATATTCTTGAGGTTTCTTTTACTTGTGATCTTTCTTGGAAGGCTTCTGAGAGATTGGGCAAGCTGAAGAGCATTCCAAAATTCTTCAAGCCACCCCAGCTTTTTATTTTTTATATGGATGTTGTTCTTCCTTGTAGGAGTATGTCTGACGCATTTCAGATGATTCCACTGAAACAGCTCTCCTTTAAAGGTAAAGTCTATTGCCTTTTATCTTAGCTGTTTAGCTCCCTTTAATTCTCTCCAGTCCTTTTCTGCTCCTAGAGTTATTTCGTCACTCTCTTTATACAGTTGTCTTAACAACGCACACTGGTCTTTTGAACTCTCTATTTGCATTCCACCCTCCATTAAGAAGACCCCTTGCAAATTTCTTTTTTCTGTCTCGTCGTTTTAAATAATTCTGCACAATGGTGTCGACACCGGATGATCGTCGAAAACCAGGAAAACAAGATTGACGAAAGGCAAAGTTGTTTGCTGTTAGGGACCTTCGAAGTTCGCGATATCTAATAGCACCCATGAGCTTAGGATGACCATGTCGAATATTACATGAATTTTATATAGCCTAATATATATATATATATATATATATATATATATATATATATATATATATATATATATATATATATATATATATATATATATATATATATATATATATATATATATATATATATATATATATATATCGGAATTTGGTGGGTAATGGTGTTTGAAAGATAAGAATTATGGATGTAAATATGTAAATTCGTGAATTGCAGATGCAGATGTCAATTTTATTGCAAACGTATCTTACATCAGTTAACTAAATTTCTAAAATTTCAACTTCTCAATATTCATTATGATCGTAGTTTTGTTTCCCTATCTGATGACATTCCGGCTTCTTGATCGTAAGAAATCAAGTTGCCCAGTAGGAATGGGGTAATAATAAAATCTTTATTTACACACACTTATTAATGGAACACACTTTGTTCATCAATATTAGATACAACAGTGATTCAATCTCAGGAACACAAGCAGGCGTTTCTTCCATTATTGAGTCAAACTGACCTCGCTTCGTATCCCTCCTAAAATTCAAAGTCCTAATAAAAATGCAGATATTCTATCATTTGAAAATAGTTTCTGCGTGTGTGTTGGTAGATAGAGGCTTGCGAACAAACAGTTTAAACTCAGGCACGGTTGAATGCTTTTGAATTGCCTCGTACGTGAAGTGCATTTTTTCCTAATACACTTATTTGCATGATAAAAATTTGCAAACGGGTCCGTTGCAATTTAATTCACTTAAAACTGAGGATGACAATTGAATTGTCAAAAACATTTCAAAATATTTAAATATTTTTCGCTTTGGAAAACTTCATCTTATATATATATATATATATACATATATATATATATATATATATATATATAATATATATATATATATATATATATATATATATATATATATATATATATATATATATATATATATATATATATATATATATATATTACCGTTAAAGTATGATATCCGTTATTTCATAGAATACCTAGTTATTCCATGAAATAACTGATTGTGTCCGTTAAAGTGTAAAACTCTCTTGTATTTCATGGTTTAACTAGTTATTTCATAGAATAACGATCTGCAGCCCGTTAAATTGTAAAATAATCTATATCTTATATCTCGCTTTTTAGTATAAGGTACATTTACGTTTCGTTTAACAATATGGAAAGTAGCGGGACAAAAAACGTTAATTTCGAATTCAAATAAAAAATGTTTTTGTTTTAGAAATAATGTTCTTTGTAATTCCAAGTGTCATTTTAGTAATCCTTGTTGTAACAAATAATTTTATGGTACGTTTCCATAAATACCATTTATACGCTGCATAAATTATATAAATTGCTTCTTTTTCATTTTAATTGTCTATCATTAGTTTATTTATAGAATACCTAGTTATTTCATTTTAGATATATTGTTTATTTTACACTTTAACTGTCTGTCATTAGTTAATTTATAGAATACCTAGTTATTTCATAGAATAACTAGTTAAAGTGTCAAATTATTAACATATTACACACTTTAACGGCTACGATCAGTTATTTTATGGAATAACTAGGTATTCTATGAAATAACTGCATTATATACTTTAACGGTAACATATATATATATATATATATATATATATATATATATATATATATATATATATATATATATATATATATATATATATATATATATATATATATATATATATATATATATATATATATATATATATATATATATATATATATATATATATATATATATATATATATATATATATATATATATATATATATCGTCTTTGTTTCAAGTTTTTAAGAATATTTACAACGCATTTTTGAAAGGCGAGAAAGTCAGAACTTATTTTTTTATACTTTTCCTGATGAACTAAGAAGTTATTTGCTGTTGAATTTAGCATATAATTTTGTCACTCTGTGAACTTAAAAAAGGCTTTAGAAGAATCCCCTTATTCGTAATACCTCTTGTCCCACTGGCTTATTTCAGTGATTTAAATTTCTTCCTTGTAACGTATATTACATATGCTGTATTGCACAGCTGCGATGTGTACGCTTCTTAGTTGCACATATTTTGCTACACATTTATGTTGTTGTGTATATATTGCAATGCATACAAACTCTCCAATATATGAGATATGTTAATTGCCATTGACAAGTTATTCCCTTTGTAATATCTGGATTAGGTACAAAATTTCAAGTCGACGGAAATTTTGAACTGTGTTTTTTGGAACTCTCATTCATGAAGGCTTGTTTTTCATAAATAGCTACTTTTTTGTGCTTTAAATTTTTAGTGTATAAAGCTAATCTCAATTTAAGTTTTGTTTTCATATAATTCTCGTTAAACACACATCTGACTGAGAATGTCTATAGTATGTGTTCATACATTGCAAAAATCGATGGTTGATAAGAAATCATTACGTTCATAGTCTGATTACTCATAAGCTCAAATTATTGGGCTTTCACTGCATTTGCATCACATCAGATGCTTCATAAATATAATAACTTTTACGTTACTACGTTCGACGACTATAATTAATGGTTGTTTTAAACTGTTTATATGGATTTAGATAACAGTGTGGGTTCATTAGTGAGAGGAAATAAATAGGGTGTGAGTTCGCAAAGTAACTTTTGCTTCATTAATAAAAGAAAGAAAATTTTAAATCAGTAATGATTTTCTATGTCAGAAAATGTTCTCCTTAAAAGAAAATAGATTGAAGAAACTTTTTACACGAAAAGAGCTCCATTGTTAATTTTTTTGCATTATTTCATCTTGAAATGTGTGGTAGATATACAAAATTATTGCTTGGGATATATCATTACACATTTTAAGCTTACCAAATAACAAAGAATAGCTGTTTCGAGAAAGAAAATTTGCTTCACTAAAATAAGCAAGGTTAAATAAAACAATGAAGGTTCCAGGAGAATGTTGAGAAATAGTTAAAATACTTAGCAGAAAAAAAATATTTGTATTTCAATTAGTTTTCAAGCTTCTAAAATGTCTCCACAGCAATATGTATTCAATTTTTTATTGGATTCATAGAAAGAAAATATATCCGTACCCGATACAAGGTGAGGTTTATTGAATGGTAACTGAAGTAGTGAAAAATATATAAAAAATTTAAAAACATAAAAATGAAAATTTTATATAAATTCTAAGGGTTTATGAGTCAGAAAAAATCTGAAGGACACTCCGAGGTGCTTACACTGACGTATGATAATGTATGACGACTGATGAGATGCATGGGTAGTGGTTTGAATCCTTTCAATTTATGTGTATATGATGTCATGATTTTGATTATGTCATAGTACTGAAGATTAAAAGGTAGAAGAGAGCTTATGGTACGTGTTGAATAGTTCAGGATAAAATATAAACAAACGTTCTTAGCATAAGAGAAAAATGGAAGAATGTAATTGGGTAGTATGTGAATAGTAATGTATGCCCTTTGAGTGTACTTGGTAAACAGTAAACAAGGTGATGTCACTAGGCTGCATGGGTTAATGTTATAAAAGGATAGGAACCAGGGTTTCATAAGGTTTTGATAGAGGACAAAGGATGAATGTATAATTTTTGCCTTTAATTAGAATTTAGGTAGTTGGAACAATGGTGTAAAATAAACACAAATCTTCAGAATTTTACAAGGTATTCGAAAGTAGACTTGGTTAGTATTTAAAAACTCTTCTCGAAATGAATGCGACAAGAAAAATGAGTGTTCTAATGTCTGAAATTGGTTAGTAATTTGAAGAAAAGCAAATTAGTGGTTAAATAAATACCTCAAATAGGAAAACGTTTTAAGTTGAGTAATGATAACACAAACGTAAGGAATTCAAAAACTCTACACACTGTGGTTGCATGGGTTATACCGTTTTTATTAATAAGAAGAGATGCAATGCAAAACTTGAAACAACGTTAATTCCACGTTCTTACTGATTTTACTGATTGTGTGCAATAGCAGCTATTAAGATATTGATGATGGCAAATGAATAATGTAGTGATATAGAAACAATGTGTAAATGTGAATAAGGGTGGGTAAGTAAGGTTCGAAAGTGTCTTGGAACTATATGTAATGAAAATACAAATTGTATTTCTTTTCGTTGTCACTGAATTCCTAATGTTTACAGTTTATGAATTCTATTCCTGGAAAGTAAAATGAGGGTGAAACTTTTATGTCATTCCTCTCAATGAGCTAAGTAACCAGTTACAATAAGCAGAAAGGACAAAGTTTTCAAAGATGTCTTTATTACAACATCTTTCTGCATAAGATAAGTCGAATCAATCTCCTACAATCCAGACTGAATTCTCTTACAAAGATATTCAACATGCCATCTAGATTGGTAATTGCCTTACCATTCTTAAGTCTGTTTCAAAAACTTCATCAAGACTTCCTTAGAAAAGGTTTCAAGAGTTCATATGCATTTCAGATGACGAGAATTATTAGCATTCTAAATTTCTTCTAATACGTTAAAATTCAAAGTGTTCAAGAGTTGACACACTTTTTTGTTTGGATGGTTCTAAATGTAAGTTCCCAGGACGATCTATCAAATTGATTAAAAAACTAATAATGGGCTAAATGTTATTAGAATGAAGATATTTCTGTTCTTTCTTAGGAACCAATGAAACTTCTAAGACATCACCTGACTTCACAGAAGAGCGTGTATTCTCACTCTAGACGGAATCGCGTCAACCAAAACGATTTGTGGCATACTGAAAAAAATCGAATAAACACTTTTGTGGGCATATCCAGAAGAAGGTTCAAATATATGCCATGAATATTTAGCCACTTTTTCTTGATTGTATTAATATTATTATTTTATAAACCAGTGTTTGGTGCAATTAGAAATTACATTCTGGTATGGTATGCAAAAACACAATAGAGCGTTAGAAAAATTTATAGGTTTAGATATGGAAACAGTAAAATGATGGAATTTACTGCAAATAATGCAGTTTTTGGTAAGGTTTGTGTTACAGTCGAAGATTAGTTAAACTAGTCTTATTATCAAGAAATTTACATCTATAATGTGCTTCCTTAACTAGGAAAGAAGAAAGATGGTAATATTTGCAAATAAAAATGGGATAATTACATTAAACTGATAAATATTAGAACGAAAAAAAGTGATTCCAGCCTTTCAGAAATACAATATTATGTAAAAGCAAATTGAGTCTGTATAATAAATCAGGTATAAGACGTTTTCAAGATGTTGTGACCCCTTATAAGAAACTTTATTTCATCAGATTAGTGCAATGATACGAAAAATTTGTAAGGTTGAGGATCAATCAAATTGTACTTTAAGTCAAGCTTTAGCCGAGTACTTCACATTTTGAAGTAATTGTAGACTTCTTACTCAAAATTTAAATTTCCTTTGGAATTTCTTAAGCATGGAACTTGTTTTGATGATGTTAACCTGTGGAAGTTGATTGATAACAGAAAAATGAAATGTCTAAATATAATTTTTATATTCTGCAGGGTTTACAAATATTTCACATTGACTGATATAAAATCTTCTGATTTAAATTTTAACAACCATGGCAATATCATAATTAATGAATGGAAAAATTATTTCATGATGCCAAATGAGTTCTGCAGAGTAAATCCCATCATGATGTTCAATTGGGTTCTCATAATTTTTAGTGTATAATTTTTCAACTGCGCCTACTTCAGAACTCTTTTCTCAGATGGTCTTCACATTTTATGAAATTCACAACTGTAATAAAAAATTCAAAGGGATATTAATAATCGGGTTATAATAAGAAGAGGTTGATTTCAACGATAGAGAAAGTATAATCTGAATTGGTTTTAAATTTTGATGTAATTAATTATCGTAAATCGTTTTTCCAACATAAATCTGTTGTTGTCTTGGAATCTATTATAAAAAACAAATCTCTTACTTTAGTAGTGGCAGGTAAGGAAAGGAAAAATACCAAATTTTATTTGTTTGCCAAAGCCATTAAAACAGTGCATGAAAGTATTGGGATAAAAAAGAACCATTAGTGTCCTTACGAAGGATACCCATAATTCTACGAGTTTAAATTTACAACCTCTGTAGATGTTATCAGCAACCTTATAATCCTTGTAAAGTAAAATAACAGGCACAGTCTCTGAACCATCCAATGAATTTTTCACATTAAATGCAATTTCTACCAGATATGGAAGTTTTGAGTAATGTTTTTAAGACTAATCTCAGTAGAAATTTGTTTCTAGAGTCTATTTTCCTATTCAATAGACATTTTCTCATAATCATTTTATTTCCGGCACTATTCGAAGAGATCAAAACTGAATTCTTTTAATTTCGACTTTATATACAGATTCGACTTTAGAAAAAAATTGTCAACCAATCAGCTTTCCAGGGTAGATTCTTCGGCATTAGAGTGGATCAAGTGACGGATAGGAGATCATTAGTGAACAGTAGAAAAAGAGGTGGTGATAGAATTGAACCTTGAGAAACACCACTATTGATATATTAAAAAGATGAAAGGTGTTCATTTTCTAAAGATATTGAATGGAGCTTAAGAGAAGGTTAAATAGAGAAAGAGGAAAGTTTAAAAATCAAAGTCTTGTACTATCTATCGAAAGCTTTCGATATGTCTAGCGTTACAGAAAAAGATTTATTGAAGGGTCAAAATCCATGAGTCAGAGAGAAAGGAAAGATTAGCTGCTTTAGCGTTCCTGATTGAAGCCATACTGACCCTCTGTGATTAGATTATAATATTTATTGTTAATAAACTTCCTGATAAGGATAGATTCGATAACTTTGAAAAGAACGGAGGTTAAAATAATATGATAATAGTTGGAGAAGTGAGAACGGTTTTACTTCTTCGCCACAAGATTAATAATTCCACGGTTCCAGCAGTAAGGAAAGGTTGAAGTTGATAGGAAGAGACAAAATAGTTTAAGAACACAAGGGGCAAACTTAGAAACAAAGTTTTGGGGTCCACATTAATGATAAGGTCAGGACCATACTCATTCTTAACAATTATTCAGGAATTGTTTAGTGTGGAATTATTGACATGCGTCTGAACAAAGAGACGTGAGAATAGGATTAGACTGTATTATTACCGTCAAAAGGAACAAGAGAAGAGAAAAAGGAAGAAACAAATTGGAATTAACTTTCTTTGAAAATTATTAGAAAAAAGGGGAGTATGAGAAATCAGAAAGAGTTTTATATTTTTTAAGGGGAAAAGATTTTTTTTATATCTCGAATAATAAGGATGTTTGAAGAATACTTTAATTTGCGAAAGCAGATTTCCTGTTGTGAATGAAAGGAAAGCAAATAAAGTTAAACAAGGGTGTGTGAGGTTTAATCGAAGAAAAGAGAACGGAATTTACGGTTTCAAGACAAGGGTATCACCTTCATTATGCTTTCAACATACTTTCACCGAATCGATAACCATCGATTGCATGAGTTATCAAAGAAGTACAACAACAAACTCGACCAATAAAAATAAATACTAGAAGAATTTCCTAACCGAGGGTTGGGACCTGCGGAAGACTTAGAGATACAGAACAAGATACAGATAATAAAAGATGACTTGAGGAATTCATAGGTGAATAGAAATTAAAAAATGTAAGAAGAATAATTTTAAATTAAGAAAAGTCAAGAATGCTTGGTATATCCCAAAGACGATCAGAATACGTTAAAGAGTTGCATCAAATTATAAGACAAGTTCAACTGATATTTTGAGACTTTGAGGATTAAAGGAAAGATATCATTGGTATTGATGAACACTGTAATCACTCAAATGATGCTTTCGGAGAAAGGAAAAAGAAAGGGAATGTGTTCTATATTGAGGTTTAGAAAGTCAAATAATTTAACTTAGAAGAATTTACAAATTGGCAAGTGAGTTCACAGGTATAAAGTATAAAATTCGGAACAATCCAATTCAGAAACACTTGAATAGATTATATCGTTGCATTCGTATATAATACATCATTCTTTAGCTAAAAATTGAGGATAGGGACGGTAGGAGGGATACAAGTTGGGTTTGCTATCGAAGCAATCAGACACCTGAATTTCTGTTAAGAATAAAGGATGAGATCTAGAAAAGTAGAGATGGTGTTCAACAATGCGAAAATTAGAAAAGAGAACACAAACGTAGCTGAAATGAAAAAAGGGGATTGCGTTTCAGGGCAAGTCGGAAGAATCTTGGTTGCAACAGCCTCATAATCAGAAATCGCCAATTTT